>NJRL01000960.1:0-54373 GCA_003063815.1 Aphaenogaster rudis
AATCATACTGAAGTTAGCTTTCAATCTTACCAACCTAAATCAACTTCAAATTATGCAGTGTAGACGGACGACCGTAGTCGGATGAGCCACAAGTAGGATCATCCTCCAGTCTAGAAAGGATATATGGCCTTGAAAACCCATGGAGCGGAATAGCGTAACGCGGAACGAGAGCGAAACCAATCACGAGACCGTTTCAACGGAAGGCTCTATCGGAACGATCCCGTGATTGGTTCCGCTCTCGTTCCGCGTTGCGCTATTCCGCTCCATGGGGATTCACCCTCAGGGCTTTAGTACGTTTTGGAACGCAGCCCTAGTGTCATTGTAAAGGCGTATATGAATGAGCGACTGCACACAGGACGCGTTGACGCGTTACGCGCGGCAAAAAGCGACGCGGTAGCCAATCAACGTGTTGCTTTTCCGTTAGAACCAAAAGTTTATTGGCTACCGCGCCGCACGTAACGCGTCAACGCGTCCTGTGTGCAGTCGCCCTATGACGGCCGATGCGTTTATTTACTAGATGTATTTCCGGAATTGTGATTGGTCAGAAATAATGCGGCAAGTTTCTTTTCTTGTTGATGCAATCAAATTTCGACGATTGGCTGCGTTCAGAAGACACAACCGTTGAGTGAGCAATCGAACGTGATTGGTCTTACTTCTGGAACCAACAAATCAATGTCGAGTGTTGACAAGACGATGCTGTAACGGTTGTGTCTCCTGAACGCACCCATTGAAAACAAGTTCGAGATATTTCACTATTTGTCGTTGACGCCCTAATTGCTGCAAGTCGAGCAAGTCGAAGAGATCACCGGCTGAATCGAGGAAGGTCGAACCTTGATTCGACCGGAGTGGATCAGGATTGTTGAATTCGCCAATTCGTACATAGTATGCCGGAATAGTCGAATTAATGAACCAAAGTGTGCTGACTGCTGGCCAATGTAATGTGCCGTTTTCACCGAGTCGACTAGAGCAGTGTAAAGCTTGACGAGTTTCTGAGAACCGAGTAGTAAACGTGAACGTGAATGCGAATGTTGTATTGTAACTTGTGAGTTATCCTTCGCAAGTATGGTAAGTCACGTTATTCAATCATAATTTCGAATTTGATTGTAAGAAGTATAATGTTTTCTTATCCGTATCGATTGCGGAAATTGTGCCAGAATGCGTGGATTCTGATAGTGATTTGTTCGAGTTTCCAATTCCAAGCCAAAATATCTTGGATTTTTCTAGCTAATGCTATCCATGCATACTGACTTGCAGCGACTTGCAATTCCAAGTCGTTAATATGTGATATTTTTCATATCGTTTATCATTTATTTTGTAGTCGGGAACACTAAAGCCCTATTTGACAGCAGTTAGGCGTACGCTTACCGCCGCTATGTGCCTGGAGAACTTCTCCTCTCAAATCGTGGAAAAACATAACAAGCCTGAAGTTGAAGTAAGAGCGAGCAAAGAATTGCTTTTAACACCTATCTTGATAAGTAGAAACGACAAGGAGAAAGTCTTGATTGAATCCAGTATAAATAGTATGAGAATAAGTATCGCTGTGAAACAAGCTGATGATCTAGAAAAGATCCTTTGCCACAATTTTACAAGATTCATGACAATGAGGGCTGAACATTTTATGATTCTCAGAAGAAAACCAATAGAGGTAAATAACCACAAGTTTATTATTTGTAAGCTTTTAAGTTTTCACGATGTAATATATAATTTATTTTTAGGGCTACGACATTAGCTTTTTAATTACTAATATTCATGTAGAACAAATGTATAAACACAAGATAGTAGATTTTGTTATTCACTTTATGGAAGAAATTGATAGAGAAATCAGTGAAATGAAATTATCAGTTAATGCCAGAGCACGCATATGTGCAGAGGAATTCCTAAAAAGGGTAAGTATCTAGCTCATTCTCATATCCATTCTCATTTTCTAGATAATTTTATTCACTATTTAATATTGGATTTTTTCAGTTTTAATTCATTTATTATCGACTATTACCAACGTATCTATTGGAAGAATCATGGGATACGCAACGACGGTATTGTCCAATGGATTGTTGTACAACTTGGACAAGATTAGGAGACATTTTTATAAAATATCTAGTGACATGTTCTTATCCACATGTCACTTAGATTGTTCTATGTTAAATGGATTGGTATATAAATCATTAATGTTAACTGGCTTTGAATCTTGTTATACGGAAATACTAAAAAACGATATTAAAAGCGAGAGTATCGCTGTTTAAACTTTTGTGAAGAATGTTTTTTAAGTATTTGTTTAGTGAAGCTTGTATAAGTCTGAAACCAATCATTCGCATTCAATGAATTGTGAGAAAAAACAATTCGATAATGTATCGTAAGCGTGGCTAGTTCTAAGTAAATCCACGAATTCGAGTATAAAAATTCTTTTTAGAGTAAATCGAATGGAATAATTGATTTTTACTAATGTTTTTTTTGCTAAACTGAAAGGTCTTCAAAAAATTTCAGATATATATGCACACATATATACATACATGCATATATGTATGTATCTCTGTATCCCTGTATAACTAATTATATAATTTTAAAACAAAAGTATTACATGATTATATATCAAATTCATAATTATTAGAGATATTTAGCCAAAGTTATGTCGTTGTAGAAATTACTTTGCCAACTTATCGTAGTTAGATTTTATTAAGTATCCTGAAGTAATTATGGATATCTCGCAATTTTCAAATTTGTATACTTTATATAACTTTTATACAATTTTCTTGTAATATTACATCTCTAACTGAAATAGCATAGATTCAAATATCGTAGATAAATTGCAAACCAAATATGATATAGCAAAATTTGTTATTTCAAAATTTGTTTAAAAAATCTTTGCATGTAATGATAATAAATCTTTTAATAAATATATCATTTACTTTTCTAAAATGTTATATTATCATTTGGAAGAAAAGGGAGGAGAGTAGCGGGGGGGGGGGAGAGAAATCAATAAAAAAACATCCCATGGAATATTTTTGTACTACAATTATGTAAAGTGTTACACTGTATGATTAAGTCGGTTATTATATTTGGAATTATACAGTTTTAACGAGAGATATACGCGGATATATCAATGCAACATGTTCTCAGGCAATGAAAGAATGAAAAATTAGATCCTTCGACAATTTTGCACTATGTATAGAAAAACCGTGTGCCATTTATAACAGAAACCCAAGTTTCATTACGAAATAAAATATCAAATTACATGTACGCATATCCCAATAGGCAAATTGTAGAAACATTGCACAATAATGGCATCATAAGTTGACGAAAATTTCGCAATAATTGCGCTAAGATGGTTTGCTGCCATAACGCAGCAGTTTTGTCAGAATAAAATTTCTAAATGATTTTTGTCAAAAATTAGACATCCAATTTGAAGTGTAAATATTTTATAATTCACCTTCAAGAACATAATGAACGAGATGCCGGCAGCATATTGAAGAAACAAAATCAGGACACATTACCCGACTATTTTCAAATGCTCGACGAACACTTCCGAAAGATCGGTTTATATGCATCCCAAAAGTCGTTTAACTCTTTATTTAAAATTTAGCCATGCTGAATGTATAATACTTCATGATGCAATATTTTTACATTATAATTTAGGAATAATTGTGCATTTTTATGAGCATATATGTACATATATGGATTAATTTGATTCTTTCATGTACAATAATATTTCTAAATATTTTAAACATAATACAGTTAAAAGATTTTTCTTAATTGAATAATTTATTTCCAAATTTAATTTTGCAAATATACTAAGATGATTCGCCATTCATTAGTTTCACCGAAATATTATTTCTAAATTAATTGCACAAACAATTTTATTGATATTTTATAAAAGGTCAATATTTCTACATTCATTTGTTTAAATATACCGGATATATATAATTGCAGATCACAAATTTTATGCAAGATTTTATCATATAATTTTTTATAAATGTTTTCCTATCGGGGTATATGCCGTAACATGCTGTAAAAGTGAATTAAAATTATTGGTGATAATTTACGGTTTTCATGTATAACTTTGAATTTATCAAGTTAATTACTTGGAACTTACGCAGTGGCTAATACTTGCTCTGATTCTGTTTTGAGAATTCCGCGGCGTATGTCTTAATTCGTATCCGCAACTTGGGAGCGAAATTATAGTTCGGTAAACTGTGGTTAAAACTGTTGTGTAAAATTTATACGTTCACGATAATTCTTCAGTAAATTTCTCCAAGTGAAAGAGCTTTTCGTTATAATTGGTTGACCGTCAATCGTCAATGGCGTTTCGAGTTTTCCAACTGCAAGACTGCGAATTTTCCCTCCTCTATCTACCGATATTTATTAAGTCCTGTTTTATCTTTCTTCCTTGTATGAAAATAAATCTTATAGTCAACCTCCTAGTTAACTTTTAGTATATCAGTTACAGAAAAAAATTGCTTCGCTCGAAATTTATTCGTTTGTGGTATCAACTATGATATCAACATATTCGAATTTTTATAAAATCTAAAATTTTTCTTTTTATTGAAAATTTATAATTTGAATTATAACAAGTAACAAGTGCATTTGTCGTTGATAAAACTGATGGAATCGTTGGACACTAAACTGTTTCTTTAATTCTTTTGGTCAGAACGGTTGTAAGTTCTTATTAAAGACGATTTTGATTTAATTAATTCCGATTAACTTAATCGGCGATTAATTATTATATTAACCGAAAAAAATTACTAATCGTATAATTGTAATTCCTTGATCTAATTTTTCTTGCCACGCGACAAATAATAAAAAATTAAAACAATGTACTTGAAAGGAAGGCTATGGGAGCCAGCGCGATAAGAAATGCGCAAGTTGGTTAAAAAATACAAAAATTTTACTGGTCTACTGTCTAATAAAAAATTAATAATTCTGTTTATGTTAAAAAAAAACAAAATTGTATGGATATTATTTGATAAGTTAATCACCGACTAAGCTAGTCAAAGGTTGATCGAAGTTACTTTAATAAACATAAGAGTTTTAAGAGCTTTGCTACAGACTATATAATAAATACGAGAGACTGTTGCTCCACCGCCTATAGCATTGCACAATCTTGCACAATTTTGTCCTTGTTCCAGCAATGCATATAAACAATCGAGTAATACAAAACACAATCGAGAGATAATTTTGTCATTGTTATTTTCATGGTAATTTTCTGTTTTGTGTCAATCATTATATTCTTGTTAATATTTCTCTTTTTTTCTTTTACTGAAATCGTTATTTTTCTAGATTCCTCCTCATTTCTTTCGAGGATACTATTTCCGCATACATCAAATATTTCTGTTCGTACAATCGACTCCATTTTATCCGGTTTCGCTTTAACCGGTCTCCGCGGCCATATTTTTATCCAGATTTTTCAGCGAATCTGACGCTGCAATAGGAAATTGTTTCATGCGACACGCTCGGATAATATTGCTATAACTTCTTTCGCTTTAAAACAAACAGCAAGTATCAATTTTTTATACAAATAAATGCGCAATAAATATTTATATAACATGTATATTTTTTTATTTAATTTACAATCTTATTAATGGTATTTTCGGATTAATCGGCCATTTTTTTATCTGGCATGGGATCTGGTTCCAGAGAGCTCCCGATTAATATAAGGAGTCGACTGTATATCGATATTTCTATTTCAAATGTAGGCTTCAACGATTTTTATTCTCGTTCTCCTATTACATTTCGTTTCCACGTAATTATACGCATAATTTAAAACTGTTATCTATTCATTTCGATCGGTATGTTTTTATTTCTCATTCTTTCGGATTATCTTTCTATATCTCATGGTGGACTGCACTCTGACATCGAGTTTGCGCGACGCTGCTGGCTTTTTACGCCGACGCCAACGCCGACGCCGACGCCACCGCCGACGCCGACGCCGACGCAGCGTTCGCGGTTTGGAGTCGACGTAGTCCGAGGCTCGGCGTCTTCGGACACAGGAGAGCTAAAAGGAACCGAAGCATAAGAGTTGATAAGAGTCCTTCGTCGTTACTGCCGTTGTGTTGTCGTCATCGTGTTCGTCGATGTGGCAACAGAGACAATATCAAAATTACGCGGCAAAGAAAAAGAAGAGAGAAAGAGAGAGAAGTGCGAATCATTAAAAAAGATTAAGGGAGACAGAGAGGGACAAAGAATAGAAAGCAACCAAAAATGAAGGTTGTAAAATAAAAAAGAGAGAGAAAGAGAAAGAGAGAGCAAGGAATACATAAAAAATAAAAGGTTCAAAGAGAGGGAAAACCTAGAGAACATCCCTACAGGCATTTCCAGAAAGAAAAAAGCGATATCGAGAACAGGAAGGGGTGAAAGTCGGTAAGATAAAGGCGGGAGGGAGGGAGCATAAGAGAGAGATATACGAGGAAGGGGCGACACAGTGCGTGTGGGGGAGAATCGCGAATTGTAGCGGTACAAGAGTGAGAGAGAAAGAGAGAGAGAGGGGGAGAAAGAGAGAGAGAGAGAGAGAGGGACACACAGAAGAGTTCCGAAATCGAAAAGTTCGCAATTGTAGCTGCTGCGGTTAGATAGGATGCGTGTGCTTGGGTGCGGCGTCTCGTCACCACCCGACAAACTACAGTTTAGCAGCGTCAACAGCATCCGTAATACCATCGCCAACGGCAGACCCGCCGGTGCCGAGAACGACAGTCCTGCGAGAGCGTTTCTCGAGACCGCGGGATCGTTCGCGAGAGGTAGCGGCCGAATCGCCAAGGACGGGAGATCCTCGCGGAGCTCGACAATCCGGCACGACCGCATCATCACCAGCACCACAACCGT
Source organism: Aphaenogaster rudis (assembly GCA_003063815.1). NCBI lineage: Eukaryota > Metazoa > Arthropoda > Insecta > Hymenoptera > Formicidae > Aphaenogaster > Aphaenogaster rudis. The sequence continues at coordinate 6,811 of NJRL01000960.1, forward strand.
ATCGTTCGGAACTTGCCCGATAGTTCGCGAGAGAAGAAAGTTCCCTCGATCCACGTGCTTCACCCTCGGAAACTCGCGAGAGCAGTCGTGCAGCTGTACGCTGAGAAGGGCGCCTGGTGGTACGCGGTCCTAGTCATTCGGACGATAACGGAGCTTCAGGACTACGGAGAACTCGGACTCTGCGCTCGTTACCCGAATTAAGCTTCTCCTCCGTATGGTGATGACCGTCGTTGGACTTGGGCGTTAAAGCGCGGCGTCGAGCGGCGTCCAGCGGCGTCCAGCGGCGTCAGACACTGTCAGCAGGGTCGATCCAGCTCCAGCCTGGCTCTCAGACTACGTCCAGACTACTCATGTTCATCCCGGACACTCTGAGAAGCTGCATGGTGGAACCGGATGTCTCGACTTACCTGCAGGCTCCTTCCGTCGGACAGGTGCTGTTAGATTTTTTAAATGCCTCGTTTACGCTCGCCGTTCGCGTGGCAATCACTCGATTTTGCTATTTCGCACACGTGCGCCTCCGCTGCTCGAATTTGTTTTACTAATCGATATAGCTTTTAAATATCAATGTTTTTTTTATATCGGAAAAAACATCGTGACAGTGCTTTGCGCGAGTACGCGCTTTTTGAACGCGCGCGCTTCGATGCTCCGTCACGCTATTTACCCGGCCGATCTCTCCTGCTCCGAGATATTTTATGATACATACGTAAAATCTTGTCGGTTTATTTTCGACTACATTCTCCGCGTATCACGATTAATTTGTACCACGTAAACTTTATATATATATACACACGCGTGCGCGCGTGTGCACGTATATTTTGTGTGTGTGTGTGTGTGTGTGTGTGTGTGTGTGTGTGTATGCACGTGTGTACGTATATGTACTGCGCATCATGCAATACGCTTTAGTCTTCATATTTCGAATTTTAAATTCTATTCGAAACCACGGATACACCAATCGCGAATCGCTGTGAATTGCAGTTGACCAATCGAATCATTTCATTTCAATTTGACAAAAAACGTTAAAATAGAGAGGAGGAGGGAGGATAAAAAGTAACTAACAAAGAGGATGCAGGAATCGCTTGACGTTGGGTTGCGTCGCATCGCGTCGCGTCGCGTCGCGTCAGTTCGAGGGCAAATCTAGTAAGCTAGGACAGGGGCTATTAATAACTGTTTAGGGTGCCGTACCTGGCCGCCGCGCGCGCGGTGCCGTCCGCGTCTCGATATGCGCGTCCCGACGACCGGCGTCTCAGTGTCGTCGCGACGACCGACGTTGCATCCGCCGTTCCGCGAACGGCGAGACCGTAGGTCGCGTACAAGTCCGCGGGGAATCCGAAACAGCGCCCTCCTACGTAATCTCGCGCGCGCCCAACTCGCCTTCGTACCCCAAGTGGCGGTCCGCGTTCAAAAAAAAAAGAAGTTATCTCGTTATCTCGCGCCAGCGCTATCGCGCCGAAGTTACGGCGCTTTCGAAATCATCCGTCCGGCTGCGCTTCGCCGGAGCTTCAACGCCGAAATGGCGTGGTGCAGCATACCTCTCGAAAGAATATAGGAAAACTGTATCGTGAGCTTTATATAGAGCCCAGATGCTCGACCGATACGGATTCGCGTCGCTGGTCTCACTATTCGAATTCGCGTGGGCGGATCAACGTGTTAATTTTATGTTTGGTTCCGCTGATCGCTCGTTGTTACGTCTTTCACGTCGATCGGTGCATTCTTGTCGCGCGCTTTCTCGTCGAATCGATGCTCGCGATGCGTTATTTACCGTAGAGATACCGTGGCCCGTTCCAACATACAGTGGCTCTCGTAGTCCCTCTATCGTTCGCTGTTTATTCGCTACCGTTAGATAGAGAATTTCGATTTTTCGCCTCTGTGATCTCTACGACCGAGTAAAAATTACGTTGACCCGATATACACTGAAATGTTTTGTCAGTTGTGACTCGTGAATTTTTTCAAACGAGTTCGCGCCACGCGATATTGCACGAATAAGTACAGAAGAGGAGGAGGAGGAGGAGGAGGAGGAGGAGGAGGAGGAGACGGTGGTGGCGGAAGAGAAGAAGGAGGAGGAGGTGACGGACTCTAATTTGAGTTCGCGAATCGCTCGTACCTGACAATGGTACGTTTCCCGTGTGACCATCGTTTTCCGGGAGTGATTCACTTTGCGCTTCTTCCTGCTTGGCTGTTCGTCGGTTTTTGGCATGGATTTTCTCGCGTGAGGAGTAACTTATAGTAAAGAAAAAGGGAAAGACAAAATAACAAAGAGAAAAAGAAAAAAAGGAGATGAGAGGACGCATTGGAATCGTATCCCTTGGCTTTTTCGCTTGTACTACCCCCCCCCCCAAATATATCCCAAAATTCGTCGCGCGTTCCTCTCCAACGCGTGTTTTTTATCCTTGTCGCGATGACGAGAGTGTTTAACGTTTCTGATTTTCATTGGTCTCCGAAAATAACAGCGTTACCTACATAGACAGATGGACGCGCGTGTAAATGTACAATGGCGCGTCCATAAGACGTCCGTGAGCGACGGTCTCGTCTCCCAGGTGCGTTTGTTTCTCATTATTTCGTACGTGCGTATGTTCGTTCGTTCATTCGTTCTCTTGCCTGACCGCGTGTGACAGGCGTTTCGCCCGTTCAATATTTGACGAGACGCTGAAGAAAAGAGCGCGAATGTGTACCAATATATATTTCTCCTTCGATTCCTTTTCCTTTTTCGCGCGCAAAACGTCTCGAGAATCCGGTCGCGAGGTCGCCGGCATTTTTCACGCTCGAAATTTAAACTGCGACAAAGTTTAGGAAAGCTCTTTTAAACGAAAAAGAGCCGTAAGTGAGATTGGATAGGGAAGGGTTTGGGATTCCCCTTTAAAAGGAAACGTCTTGCTCCTAACGTTAGAGATACCATCTCGAGAGGACGATCGCTCGCTTAACGAATGCCAGGCGACTCCGGCGTTGATAAAAGTTACGCGGTACTGTCGTACGACTGATAGAACGCGCGGAATACATGGACGCGACAGCGTTTACGAAAACGGTGTCGCGAACAAAATCGCCGGCGTTGGCAGCCGGCGTTGGCTCCTCGACGGTGTGAGACTTTTTGATCAAAAGTGAGGATAAATAGGCTTGTCGAATAATTGGGAAAGTGAGGGGAAAGAAAAAAGTGCGTGAGCGCGTGAGTCGGACAAGTTTTGGAGTCGGAAGGATTCTCGACCGTTGACTCTTGTACGCTCGGCTGCTTGCGTAGAAGATTTAAAGTCGCGAGGAAGTCGATCGCGCTTCTTCTCGAAAACAGATCCGATTGGTACAGATGAGGCCGCGAGCGATTCGCAACTGCGGCGTGGAGGAGTATCGGGGTCTTCGCAATCGTTACCGCGAGGATCGCTGTTTCTGACAGCTGGACGCTGACAGGAGGGACGGACGGACGGTAGTGTGCTACAGCGGCTGCAGTGTTTGCGAATACTCGATGGTTCGTTTGTGTTCTTTAGCAGTTTATTCGTAGCATTCAATATGTACACGACGAGATTCTAATATTCATTATGAATAGAGGAGAGAGAGAGAGAGAGAGCATTCAATATGTACACGACAAGATTCTAATATTCATTATGAATAAAGGAGGGAGAGGGGGGGGGAGAGAGAGGAGATATTGAATTAAATCGTTAAATATCCGTCACTAAATATCTATGTTTGTATCAAGTACTTCAACGTTTACATTTGATACCGAGTGAATCGCAAAAATAAATTTTATTTAACATACGAACGTAAAAGAAACTATAAATCAAGTATAAGCGAGTAAGAAGCGAAATACTGTCAATAAAGAAAAAATAAAAAATTATGAAAAAATGATTAAACGAAAAAATAAGAAAAAGTATTAAAAAGAGGTGAAAGAGAGAAAGAGAGAGAGAGTATTACTCTTCGTACTATAAAGTACATGTAAATTATCATAAATTATTCAATTACTGGTAAATTTATAGCAAAATTAACAAATAGTCAACATAGCTGTATTATATGATTTTTAATTTTTATGAATATTTGTATAATTATTATCTATTATTTTAAAATAATGCGTCAATGCTATCTATCATTTTAATTTTTTTTCACTCTTTCTCTGCCACGTAATTATATTTTTTTAAGCGAAACTAAGTAGATTATTCTCTAGTAGTTCTAAAGTAGAAATTTTTTTTTATTCTTTAAAACGTATCAACTAAAAACTTTTGATAAACTTTTTTTAAATTAGAGTAGCGGTTTTGTTCAAAGCTTTATCTGTATTAATTTTATAAAGACTTGTGTCGAGAGAAATGTTTATTAGGAGAAATGATAGATCTTATATATTTTGTTTACCTTAATTTACAGTTTTGTATACACATAAATAACAGTATAATAACATATATATTTTATATATTTACCTTACACATAAATAACAGTATAATAACATATATATTTTATATATTTACCTATTTTATTAACAAAGATATTTCAATCTATCAAGGCTAGTTGAATTAGTAGTTTGGGATGTCGTTCGTGTCATTTACTCCTGCGTGAATTTTTCTACCGATATCCGTGATTTACAAAACTTGGGGGTTTTTATGACAATCAACAATTGCATGCGTACTTGAAAGCGAACTCTCGAACTACGAGGCGCAAGCTTAATAATGACATAGATATGAACAATCTTCTGAAAAAAATAAATATTGTATGATTGCAGGATGAGTTCCATCCATTTATCGAGGCTCTTCTACCATTCGTGAAGTCTTTCTCGTATACATGGTTCAACTTACAAGCTGCCAAGAGACGATACTATAAGAAACACGAAAAGCGGATGAGCTTAGAAGAGGAACGTCAGTGTAAGGAGGAACTCCAGGTGAGGGATCATTTGAAATTAGTTTAGCGTTCCTCCTTGATTTTTAACACCTTTTTCTCCGGAATACGCAAACTAAACTGCGGATAAATCGGTTCTCATTTATTAACAATTAACTCGAAGCGAAGATTGTGTGTGTGTGTGTGTGTGTGTTGTTTGTGTGCGCGCGTACGCACGCACATAAATTAAATGGTTATAATAATAAATAGTAAATCTTTCGATTAAATTTCTTTTTTTACGACCCATTGTGCCCGTTCGACGATACCACGATTGGACGTGGTATCGTTGGTAATGCTATCGGCCCGTTGCTTCTCTCCACCGTGATTCCCATCCTCCCTCGCGACAGCGTTCGATCAATATTTTAATTTCGCGATGTTGCGGTATTTAGCGGAAGAGCGGCCGGCATTAACTAGTGGCGCATAGGCATTTCTTCTTTCTCTATTTTCAGTGTTTTCGTCCTATTTCTGAATGTATCTGAAAAATGAGTCTCATGCAAATTCACATTGCTAACTGTAAGCGAAACGAAAATCATTTTGCATTGAGTTCGGCGACAAATCCCGCATGAGGCGGGAATATCTTTTGGAGTAGCCCATTAGAATTTTACCTAAATTACCTTTAAATTCATCTCGCAATCGTTCGCGTTTATGACAATTTTTGCCGGCTCTGTGGACGAACGTGAATGCAAGTAGAAGGTTATTGGCCAACACACAAAACACAATACTAAAGTGTCCTCTGTGTACGAGTACTGGCACGATGCGGTGTTTGTAGAGACGCGACTACGTTTCGCAAAATCAAAATATACAGTTTTGTGTTTCCTTTTTTCTTTTTAAAACTACTTTTAAAGGCGATTAACCAGCGATATGGTAGATATTGTTTCAAGATAATTTATTTTGCAGACTAAAAGAGCGGGTCGATTTCGATAGAAGCGTGATCGTTTGTTCGTGCATTTAATTGGAATACTTATTGTTAGCTGGAACGAGGAAGACAAGTGTCTTTCGAATTTGAATTGGACCGAGCGACGAAATGGATTCATCTAAAGTTTAATTGTCGAATAGCGGAGTAAAAAAGTAGCTAATCGAAAGACACGATAATCTAGCTTATCTATTGATTCAACTCAATTGTTTTAATAGACGCAAGATATGTTCGGGTACACGTTTCATCCATTACAACTTGTCAATCGCATAATGTATGCATTTTGTAAGCATAGCAACGCGGCGCATTAATATACGTTGGGGAAAGAAATCCGGGAATAAAGGGACGTGGATAGAAAACAACGAGAGATACGAGCCAGACTATGCGCGACGCGAGTCTGTCGTTTTCTCTTAATTTCGAGACAGACCGCAGTACGATATCGACTACTTCAATTCGGGTGTAGGGCGCTGCGAGGGACCGAGACGAGCGAGTAGCATGAGCAAAAGAGGTAGCAAGTCGGAGCAAAAGAAAGAGAATGTGAGCAATGGAAGGATAGACGGGGATAAACCAGAGTAGGAAGGGGGTGCGCGGTGCGGTGCGGTGCGGTGCGGTGCGGTGCGGTGCGGTGCGGCTCGGCTCGGCGCTTCCCGGCGCTTCCCGGCGCGTCGCTCTCAAGAGGAAGGAAGAGCGTATATATGCGAGAGGAGTATGTGCGGTTCGGCGGAGGGTTGAAAGGGTCGCGGTGGATCGAGAGAGCCCGTGCGAGAGGAGCGGAATGGTCGGGAGGATCTAGAGTGAGCGAGCGAGAGAAAGAGCGGGAGGGTGAGGGGGAGGGTGAGGGGGGAAGGGGGTGAAGCACCAACACCCACGAGAAGTATCCGCTATGTGAGCATTGCACACCAACTTTTCGGCAATGGGGATGAGACCGAGAGAGGGAGGGATGGCCAGTCGGTTTGGGGCGGTCGAAAATGGTGTTGGAGGACGTAGACATGTAGCGCATACGCCGTCGCGACGGAGGCTGCGGCTACGCGGCGCCTACCAACCACCATCTATAATCTCTATGCAGATATCGATTTTCCACCCTGTATTTCCTAAATTTATGCAAACTAGCAGCGTGCTACCCTTTCTACCATACCGCTCGTCGCTCGCATTGTCACCTTTTCCGGCTCGTTAGTCGGAAACTACACCTAACGTAACTGCAGATTCGCTTCGATAGATTTCATGTCTCGCAGTCATCATTCGTCCAAAGGAAATAACAACTGATCGTCTGCGTCTGCGCTAAATTAATCACCTTAAAACGAACGAAACGAATTCTGTTTTTCCGCTATCCGGTGTTCTCAATATCATACGACAATAGACGATAGAACGAATCTCGACACATTTGTCCTTTGTCGTTCAATTATCCGTTATTAATAGACGTGTTAAGGCGTTTTGTCGTTTGGCTGTACATTGCAGGTAATTCGCAGGTACAATGTTTCAGTTTCAATGAAATAGTTTCGTGCTACAGCGTCACGAGAGTTTTTTCTTTTGCGCATTGCTGAGATTCGTTTCAACTTGCGTATAAATGTTTAAATGTAAGCGAGACGACCCTTTCTTGCACAGGATCCGTGATTTACGAGGATCTAAAAGATTACGCGCGAGACTGTGTTACGCGTTACGCGAACGTCGCCAAAACAAATATGATCGCGAGAGAAAACGCTATGCGAAATTTCCAGTGGACGTCGCGACGCGGATATTCGATATACGCGCGTAATTTTGCGACCGTTAAACGAAAATTCGAAACTGCGAGTTGTTTATACTTGACGTGGGCTGAATTACAAGAATGAAGCGCAAGACAGGAGAAGTAAAACGAAAGTGTTGCTCCTCAAACGAAAAGGGAAAGTACAGAGCTGATAGGGGTGTTGATGATTTCAACTTTCGGTGCTTTCGGTGGTTTGTATTTGGAGCGGGAGAGACAGTCGATGCCCTTACTCGGGACTGATTGTGAGAGGCAGTAATATCTACGGCGTTCTAGGTAGACCTCGGAATATTGCCTATAAAGAAATCGCGAATTCGCTTTGTTCGCGTCATAACGTAGTAACGTAAAGAGTCGGTAGATATACATGGTCGGGAAGCTTGCCAAATTAATAAATATATTCCCAGGCTTTATCCCACTTGGAATTTCCTCCGTTCCTTTCCATGTACAACCTATCCTTACCATCGAAAGACAATTCAGCCCGACCTGACGTTGTCCGCGACCTCAAATGCGTTGCATTATTTTGCGTTGGTATTGCACGACAGATTTCATCTTCCTTTCTGCATACGTCGTATTCCCTACAGATACGTTTCGTTATTATTTGAATCAATAACATTTTCTTCATACATTACGAAAATACTTTTGTGTTTTTTCGTCTTTCTGTCTTCTCTCTCTCTCTCTCTCTCTCTCTCTCTCTCTCTCTCTCTCTCTTATTTTTCCTGCCTCGCTCGAATAACAGGCAGTTGCATCGCGTTGGAGAAAAATCGCGTATCGGTAATGCAAATGCAAACCGTTCGTTCACCGTTGGATCGACAATGCAATACGCACTTTATTTTCCACGTTTATAAATAGCTCGTGAGCATGGGACGCTCGTAGTGACGCGATTTAGCCTCGAGGTTTATCGTAGAAGACAAAGTATCGAGAGTTGGAGGGACAATAGTAAAATTAACAAAGAAAACGTGCATATTGAGGAAATCATTGCGCGATAGGACAAATTGAAAGTATAATATCGTTTTCTTCCGATAATGTCATCGGCGAAGAGTTTTGCGGAGAGTTTTGCTCACGGGTGAAGCGGTATCTATCGGGATATGACGGAATGTATCGACATATATCTGTAGAATCGTGACGTGTTTGAGAAAGAGGGAAAAGGAGAGAAAGAAAGGGCGAATCGCAGTGCGTGAACTTTTATATTTGATTGAAAATAAATCGGCAGCAGTTGCCGTGGCAGTTGTCAACTGTCGTCGGATAATCGTCGAGATAAGATTCGCAGTGACAATGACCGTTCATCTAGTCCAAAATGAAATGTCTAGTATAAAATAAAATTCACGTTAGACGTTTGGATTATTAACCCTAACAGCACATAATATTCCGTATATCCATAGAATGTACTAAGAATATACTTAATATACTAAGAACATCCTTATAATATCCTATACATTAGCGATATCCTTTGAACATTCTCAGAATCTACGTGTGCTGTTAGGGAAGTTTGTTTTTTGAGCATTGCTCCGCGTGACATTAGAATTTTTGCGAAAGGTGACGTTTTTGCGGAGGTGACGATAAAGGGAAAGAAACCGAAGAGATACAAGCGCAATCGTGTGAAATTAGTAGCACGGGCGAGACTGCCGCGCCTTCGGGATAGCGCATGTACGCATGTCACGCTGTATTATGTGCTCTCGGTACAATTCCCGCGAACATGGCTCTCCTTCGCATTCGGCATACGTGATATCGGGTATACGCAGGACGCACCGTAAGCGCGCGACGCTCCAGCTTTCTCCAGCGAGGAGCGGACCGCGAATGCACCTCTTATCCGCTTTATTCGCGAGTGCGCGCGAGGACGGCAAGTGCAAGCGTGCAAGAACGTGCCTGACATTTTATCCGCACTTGCGTCCGCGTGCGCGCGCGCGCACGGAAATGTAGGAACGTCGCGTCGCGTCGCGTCGATGCCGTCGATGCGTGATAGTTGCGCGGACGTCTCAATTATTCTTCAACTACCCTCCGGCTGATCGCCATTCGCGTACGGTAAATGCGAACGATCGCCAATTTATTACCGTTAATTGTACACACTCGTCGTTAAGCTGGCTACTCAATTTTTCACGTTGGGCGATATCAATCGACTTGTTGCGCGTTGTATGTTTTTCCTTTTTGTGTAGTTATTAATTTAAACGTCAGTAGCTGTAATAATTTTTCTACCAAAAATTTTTTTTGAATTTATTTGTAAGTTGTTGACGCTATATGCTGTATTTTACGTTAAATAAAAGTTACTTGTTTAATTTTATCTCGTACAAACCATTTAATCAAAGTTAAGATCGATCGCGGTGAGTTAGAACTAATGATTGACTTGAAACGCTCTGATTCGCTTAAAATATGTAACAAAAATCTTGAATCGTTTCAAATATTATCAATATTAAGATATTTCGAAAATCTGAGAAACGAAATCTTGAAAACGAAAAATAAATATTTTTTCTTTCGTAATCTTTCAAAACCTATAATAATTTTAGTCTATCCTCCGTTTTACACATAAACATGGAAAACAATTTCATCTTTGATAATCTAAAATCTTTGTTTCAATCGTTCGAAGAAAAGGCTTTCGAGATTTTTTAAGCATTGAAGACTTTGAAGAAGTACAAATCTCCGGTTTCAAATAAGCAATTTGAATCTTTATACTATAGAGATGTGCGAATCAAAGTTTTTTGACACTGAATTGAATCGAATTTCATTTCTTTGTTCGAATCCTAATCGAATCGAATCGAATTAAATCGAATCGAATCATTGAAATATAACTTGAATTTTAATATATAGATAATAAAACAAGGTTTCTCTGTATGTAAGAAAAATAATATTAATTATATCATATAAAGTCATTTTAAATATACATGTATTTAAATATTTAATATAAAATTGATAAAATATATTCTACTTACAATTTGACAATAGGGCCACAGTACATGTCAAAAATTGTAAATAAAACTGCAGTTACAATCTTAAGCACGATCTCAAGATGCTATACGGTTATTTCATTGACTGAGCGGAATCTTAAGACCACCTAAGACTCGACTTAAGATGATCTTAAATATAAAAATTGACTATGAATACCGGCCTTAAATTCGAAATCTTCGAATACTTCGGATTCGAATCGTAGAGATTCAAATTTGAATCAAATCAAATCTTACCTGATTTGATTCAATTCGATTCGTATTCGAATAGTTTGCACATCTCTACTTTATACAATAAAACTGTTGAAAAAGTTTGAAAAGAAGAAGTTGAATCGCTAGCTAGAACACGTGGGCTAGAGATCTTCCGCCTCCTGTCGTACGAAGCGTGTATGGGCGCATGTACGTGCACGGCAAAACGGGCTAGGCGAGATAGATCGTGCGCGCAGTACTTGGATGCATTCCACGCACTTTCGATGCATTTCTCAGGATTCTTATGCATGCGTGTATTTGCTATTCCGAGTGTGACAGGGGTCGCACGCGTGCGCTGCATATCGCACGGCCGAAAGACGTCCCTCCTCGAGATTGTCGCTGGTCGCTATTCTCGCTTAGGGCGTACGGATTTTATAAACTCGACGAAATACTCAGATCGAACGTCATTGATTGTGAAATACTTTCGAATCATTCCGCTATACAAAAAAATTAAACCAAATCGACACGCGTAACCGAAACGAATGGCGTTTTTAATTTGTTCCGTGCAATTTCGATATTTGCTATTAAATTATTAATAAGATCGCAAGCGCTCTATTTTATCGAAAAAAATCGTGATTTATTATTATTATCATTATTATTATTTATCGAGACTTTACTAATACCGTTAGATTACGATAAAAATCGATGAATAACAACAATTGTCAATGGTCAACTCTCGTGCTTGCGATTTACGACGTCTTTCTTTTCTTTAGAACGAAAAGCTGGAAGTAAAACAGAAATGGGCCTCGCGGCTTCTTGGAAAGTTACGGAAGGATATCACGCAAGAATACCGAGAGGACTTTGTGTTGAGTATCACGGGAAAGAGACCAGCGATGTGCGTTCTGAGCAATCCTGATCAAAAGGGCAAGATGCGTCGAATCGATTGCCTTCGTCAAGCAGACAAGGTATAGTCGGATAAACCGAATTTATATGTTTCATGTTACATTTTCGCACATCTTTACTTGTATTTCATCAAACGAATTTCTTTTAAACGAGATGAATGAAGAAGCCACTTCCAATATTGAACAGTGAGAGTTTTTACGATGCAAACTCTGATCGTAACGAATGTTCGATATCTCTGTGATAGGTATGGAGGTTGGACCTAGTTATGGTGATCCTTTTCAAGGCAATTCCATTGGAATCGACAGATGGGGAGCGGCTCGAGAAAACTGCGGAATGCGCGCAGCCGGGACTTTGCGTCAATCCTTATCACATCAACGTTTCCGTCCGGGAACTGGATCTCTATCTCGCCAATTTTATCACGAGTCACGGTAAGAGAGATTACGATCGATAACCATCACGATCGGACATCTAAAGAATATTCGAGTGTTGATTCGCTCGAGGATTTTGATCGGGTCTAATTGGGGGGGGGGGGGCAATTTGAGAAAGCGAGAATATAGCACAAACGTTTACATTAATTGCACTGCAAACATCTACTTACTATTATACATATTATAATTAAAATACGTATAATAATAATAAAATACGTTACATCTATTTATACGACATTACATTTCTTGTGACATTATATTTCTCAGTGACTATATTTTGCACGAAGCGTTCTCTCTGATCGAACGTGTTATTAAATCGAAGCGAAGCGTAGCTAACGAAAATCTATACTTTGGGCAATGCGAAAGCAAGTCGCACAATCAAATTATTAAGATGATGACGCGACGTGATCTCTTTCTCACTTAAATTTTCCAAACAGGTTCCGACTAAGCCAAAATGAAATGGCATCGAATGGCGAACGCGGAACGATGGGTAGCGACGAACATACGTAGACACTTGCTTTTTCTCTTTCCTTCTTTCCCTCTCTAACACCTTTCTAGAAAACGATAATACTTTGCAGTTTATTGGATAACAATTAATTCTCATCATACACATTTAGCTATAACTTCGACTGAATCTTTGTCAATAATGTAAAATATAAGAATAGAAAATGATAGTATTGGCAATATTACTAATGTAGTAATTCCCGCTAATATTTTTCTCATAGTTTTTCTTTTAAACATTCATGGTTGGCATAGTAAACCTGAATATAATTTACTTGGTGAACAAATGTTACGAGCAAAAAGATGTCACGTAATCCACACAGCATCCATATCCAAAAGACGTCCAGAAGATATCCTGAAGACATCTTTAGGCGATAGGATATCTTCGGGATATCTTCTGGACGTCTTTTGGATATGCATGCTGTGTGGGAAGATATGAAAAGAAAAAAAATAGTCCGTGCGATTTTCCTGTCGCGAAAAGAGATCTTTCTTCTGGTCTCTATGAGGTGCATCAAATATATCTGTATCAATATCTGTCGTACAATATCCGTGTATCCGAGCCAGAGTCTACGCATGTTCCCATATATATTATCGTGTGTTTGTGTGCATGTCTTTCGTCTTATCGTCTTATGTCTGCGCGTCGATGCGAGCGATGTGCCGAATGAACGTGTAGAGAAAATGTGCACGCAAGCGCGTGACCATGCTTGCCGCTGTATGCTCGCTCTATAAATAAATAGGCAACGGACATCTTTAGCGAGAGCTCACAGAGCTTCGCTTATACGTTGATTTTCTTTCATGCCACTGAAAATACCTGAATATTTCTGCACCTGTGAGGATTCATCGTGTGCCATTCCAATTGATTTTCAAATGTCGAAGTGATACACCCACGTTACGCTTCAAAAGAAATACTCGAAATAGATAGCTATGAATTTCGAGTAAAGGTTTTATATGAATTTTATATGAATAGATTTCTATTCGTTTAAGAAATAAAGCGATCGATGGTTTACGATTTTCAACTTTTTTTGCGATCTAGATACGAAGCTTCGTTTTCTCGCGATAGACAACTTTAACAAGATTTAAAAAATTTGTCTCGAATCGTCTTGTTAAAATGTATACTTGAAATTGCCATAAAGTCTTTCAAATTATTAATTATTAAACTGTATTAGATTTTACGACCTTTAAATACTTACGATTTTTGTAATACGTGACCTGTGTCGTATATGATGCGAGAGCGCAAAAATGCTCTCCGAATATATGCAATGCAATTAGATATCTAGTTCTTTTTACACATATCGTTTTTTTGGACTTTTGCTTATCATTCGTCATTAGCATCTACAGTAAAATTCGAGCGTCTATCGGCGCAGAAAGTAGCTCTCCACCCCTCTCGATCCTCGAGAAATCGCTATGTACATTCCGGACCCTCGAGTATTTCGGTGATACGTTGCGTAATGAGATTTGCGTAAAACATGATGATCCTAAACGCCGTGCAACAGTGAAAACATTACACGTTTTTCGCTAAAAGAACGGTTTTATGTAATTTCCTTTATTGAAATATTTCGATACAATCGTCGAGTTCCAGCGACGAAATTTTCAAAAATGAACAATCGTGGAAAAGGAAGAAGCGCGGTATTATCGTTTACTTATCGTTAATAAATTGCCAAATAAATTGCCTTTCATTAATTGAGCGCGTCTGTCGCATTTTTTTCTGTTATAGAGGTACTGAATGGCATCTGCAATGCTAGCAAGGAGGAGGACAGACGTCGAAAAGGTACCCGCGTAATTTTGTGGTTCACATTTGCGTAATCATATCTATTTTGTTCATCTTAAGGGAAGCATTTGAGGGGACGCGCTTTTGGTTGATCGTTTTCCATAAAATTTTTACACACATTCGATATATCAAAACTCCGATATGTACCGTATATATCGGATTTGAGCGAATCTGAGCGGATATTAAATATTGTTCGCTGGGTTTTGTTCCCAGGTACAGGATACCATGAACTATATAATGGTGTCGTCTGCAATGATACGATCCTTGCGACAGGTGTCTTCAGCTCCAAAGAGCTCTGGATGCTTTCAAAAGGTACGGCGCTACATTTCTCATAGATTCGAACTCGAGTTCTCTCGTTAATCGCACGCAATTTGACTTTAGCAGCTTTACACGCGTTTGTACGACACATTCGATAAATTCTCTATTCGGACCTGCATTCGATTTCGTATTAACTTCGGATCAACATTTTCTCAAGATATTTCATATCACGCGACGATTCCTCTGTGGATGCTTTCGAAAGGTGACGAACAGCTCAATGCGAAAGACCTTTTGAAAGCATCCTGATAGTTACGAACGTTGATACTTTTTCGTTTGAAAAATAATATTAGCGTATTGTCATATTTCTGTAAGAGAGATACGATATAATATCTCGAGGTAAGTCTACAACGAAAAGTTTTGAACGCTGCAACGGGTCGTTACCCTTTTGGAAAGATTATACGCGAGTTCTCGGCGTGGATTCATCATTGGCAATCTCAATAATAACAAACGGTTCTGAATGGCAATACGCCATTCGTTGGAAATCGAGGATATGCGGGGGTTCAAACAAAAACTATCACACTCCTCTCGAATACCTCGGCCGAATTTTATATCCAATATCTTCCTCTAGATGCAAGATGTATTAGATGAAGAATATAATCTCGCAATTTTATAGTAATAAAATTTTTAGTGCACTTAATTTTTATGCACTTATTACGCGTATGTCACATAACTCGATAGCTAAGAGAGGACTGCGATCCACCGCTTTTGCGAATATTTCTTGGAACATTTCTTTTTACGCTCATTGAAAGCATCGGAAGCGATTTGATTTCTTTCCTCCTTCTTTTCCTTCTCCTCCCCCCCCCTCTGCCCCGCGCTCTCTCTCTTGATTTTTCTCGTTTGTTTTTTGCGCGGAAGCGCCGTTTTCGCGATCATGCTCGCAGAGTGCAAGGAAAACGAATGACACACGTACGAGTGTGCTAGGAGCTGTAGCTGCTAATGTGTGTCTGGTTTCAGCGTCCATACTGCATGACCTCAGCGACATGCAGCCTCAAATAAACGCGATCAAAATAGAGCACCCGCCGTACTACTGCAGCAGCTACACCCCACCATCCGCAGCCACGACCGCGGATCACGTTCAACCGGCGGCTAGCTTCAGTGAGTTTCAAAATCTGCCTTTGCCCTTATTTTTAGTAGACAGAGTCGGGGTCGAGCGGTAGCCGCGGCGCGGCGTAACATGCTTTCGTCCGTGTCCGAGGCTCGCTAAACTAGTTCACATCGTATAAGCGGAAAGAACTCGGAGTGGGGGGACGCGGAAATTATTCGTTCGCACGTAGATGTTCCTCTGTTTCTCCGTTGTTCCTCTGTCGATTCGGTCGATTCTGTCGAAACTGTGGGAATCTCTCTCTATCTAGTCTTATCTGATTTTTTTCATCGCAATCGTCCGTAAATCGAAAACTACGTGTTGCGATTCTATTATTATTGCAACAGCTATTAATTTTTATGACTTTGGATTGCTTTGTCCTCAGAGAGGATGATAGCTTTACCATTATAAAGACGAGGGTGTACTGAAAAGTAATGCCTCCTATTTTTTTATTAGAAAACGGGTATAGTTATTTGAGTAAAACATAAACGGGTAACTTTATACAACTTTTATTTTTGATATCTATATAATTGTTTCTCCACATAATCGCCCTGGCGATTAACACATTTCTGTCAACGGGAGACCAGTTTCTTGATACCGTTACTATAGAATTGTTCATTTTGATGACGGAACCACAGCCTCACTTCTGTCTTCACTGCATCGTCAGAATCAAAGTGAAGTCTTCTCAGGTGTTCTTTAAGTTTTGGGAACAGATGGAGCAGTCTCTCCTTCAGCATGACAACGCCCGACCACACACCAGCGCAATGACAACTGGAGAGATTCAGCGTCTTGGTTTCACTGTCGTAGATTATCCACCATACAGTCCCGACCTGGTTCCATCAGATTTTCATCTGTTCCCAAAACTTAAAGAACACCTGAGAGGACTCCACTTTGATTCTGACGATGCAATGAAGACAGAAGTGAGGCTGTGGTTTTGTCGTCAAAATGAACAATTCTACAGTGACGGTATCAAGAAACTGATCTCCCGTTGGCAGAAATGTGTTAATCGCCAGGGCGATTATGTGGAGAAACAATTATATAGTTATCAAGAATAAAGTTGTAGAAAGTTACCCGTTTTTGTTTTACTCAAATAATTATAACTGTTTTAAAATAAAAAAAATAGGAGACATTACTTTTCAGCACACCCTCGTAATTCTTTTTCAGCATATAGATGTATGTTCCGTTCGATATAAATGTCAGATTGTAGGCGAAGACGAAAGCGGAAGGAAAGAAAAGAAAAGATGAAATTACGTGCATGTCCTGAACTGTTTTGTGTCATGATTAATTATGTCCATATATTCTTTCACAATATATGGAGAGATTCAGCGTCTTGGTTTCACCTTACCTTCCGCAGACGTTACGTTATCCAATCTTGTACTCATAGAGATGAAAAATATAACGAGATGAAGAACTCGTCAGCGAAAGTATATTTCGAGTATATATCTTTCAAGTTAGCGTGCTATTTGACTTGTGTAATTAAACAGATTTGTGTGTTTCTTTTGATTATACGAAACAACAATATCGGCAAACAATGTTGGTGATGTTAGGGATAAAGGGAAGCGAGAGCGAGAACGGACAAGTAAGGACGATATTAGAGGGGACGAAGGCAATCAAAAAGGACAATTAAAGGATGACATATGAGGTGGTACAAAGGATGTGTCTCATTGTAAGAAACGTTAATTCTACAGGACGGTGCCAATCGCCAAACAGATAGACGAAATTTATAGTCGAAATAAAATGACCACTTTATTCGAGCGTGATATACGCACAGAAAAATTTTCGCGATAAGCATATTTGGATCATTGCCAATTGCATTCCCGCGATACCTTTCTTTATTTTCTTTTTATCGTACATGTGTACCCCTTTATATTAACGTTGGCGTATGGAGCATGCGATCGAACGTATATTCATAACTTAATAAATAACGATGTCGTAAGTAACATCGTAAGTTAATAATAACGATTGTTTCTATGGTTGTAAAATACGACGAAAAACTTAAACCTACTTATTTAAAAGAGACACATGTAGTTGTACCGCAGCCGTGTTTGAAAAGAACAATACAGACCTAATTCATATACGATCACGTTTCGTTTTATGATTTATATATCGTGCCGCAAAATGTCTCGCAATCAGATCCTTGCTTTGTCGCTTGGAAGTCGATCCATGTCGATCCACGTATTCTTTCGTGCGCAGGTCCACCACCGGTTCATCAACTAATAAGGAACGATAAGACTGATAAGCCGCCGACAGTCACGGTTTCGAGCGCACCGACATTTTCGTCGGTCCTCAGGCCGGAAGACGGACATCGTGGAATAGAATCCCCGCATTCGCAAACGGGTATGTACTCGCTAGATTTCGCCGATTTTCGCCGGACTTAGGAATTGTGTCTCTCGACAATGTTGCGAATCACTTGAATCTGACTGCTATCCGATGATTCGCACGAGGAGGGAGGAACGAGACATCTGCACATTCTTTCATATATATTCTAATATACTATGATTGAATAATTGCTGCAAAGTTAGGCAATATGCTTCCAACGAGAAATTCTTTACAAGCAATTTTTTTAATACGGATACAATTTTTTAAATGTCGGCGATATACGTATTTACCACATCTCGAATCGTTACATTCGTTTTAGATATGAGGAAATATGTGTGAACAATTTTTGCGATTCGTATTTAATGAAGCCGTTTTAATTAGTGAAGCAGGCTTATAAGTTACGGAAATAGGCAACAAACAAATTTTATATAACAGCTAGCGGCACTAAAAGCGAATGGAAACTTTGACAATATTTTGGAATATTAAATATAAATTTCGTTTATCTGTTTAAAGAATTTATGATGTATTTGTAAGCCTACTCTTTATCGAGCTAAGACGGTTTCATTGGCGAGAAGAAGTTAGAGATTTATGTACGTTATAGTTGGTTCCCGTGTATACTCTTACCTCAAACGTGATAATTTATAAGATAACTAACTGAAAAATTGCGATCGGTGATAAATAAAATTCTTACATTATTTTTAAGCAGCCACAGTTCGTGAAAACTGCTTAAATCTAGGAATTTCCGATTTAAATGACAATTGTATTGAAGGAAAAAGAATTATTGTTTTCTTACTGGTAGTAAGATCGAAATTAGAATACGTAATACGTAATGAATAACATGTATATCGCGTTAATAAATACTTCCGTGGAGGTGTTTCTCGATAAATACTGGAGATTCGTAGGATCTTGACTACGATTTGAAATACGAATCATCGAAGTGGGACATTAACGATCTTCGCACCATCGAATCGCGAGCTGCAAGACATGACATGACTTTAAATCCTTTTCACTATTTTCTCCCTCTCCCTCCCTTCCTCACTCTTCCCCCTCCCCCCCGCCCGCGTACGTGCACGGGTCTGGGGCGCATGTGTTTGGTGACCAATAACTTTTAACTATTTAACTAATATGCATTTAACTGAACTTATCGCGTCGACTAAGCTTTCAGAGCGATTAATGCGCTTCACGTTGAGTGTGCACAGTCAAATTAATATCTTGTCGGCCACTAATTATCATATGCATCTCGATCACAGAGAATTGATATTATTGAGAAGCGGAAAGCGATGGGTTATACGTGTTAATTTGTTAATATATATCGTTTTCCTTGAACTTGTCATTCCTGATATTTAAATGAAAAATGATATCTATTCAAACAGTTAAATCTTACCGTTTTCTTTTTTTAATATTGTTGGGACTCGTGTAACAATTATTTTTCCAGCGACAATCATGACTTCGTTTCATGAAAGATAATATATGTATATGCACAGGATCATTAATGCCTTAACACGTAAATTTAGGCGCTTATCGGGCGCCTATTACGGAATATGTATTAATGTGACTACGTGTACATATATATATATATGTAGATATGTATATATATACATCGAAATTCGCAAGAGAATGTTATAAACTATATAAACTAATGAAATTCAAACTGAAAGTTGTACATAGCAATTAATTATGTATTATATTTTAATCTCTATATATTTTATGGTATGGTTTACGGTTTAATAAATATTTTCTTCCAGTGTCGTTTATAATATTTTCTTCCATTTGTAATTTATTTGGTGAATTTGTTTAATTGATTTAATTTTTTAAAGTTCGTGCCATTAATATATTAAAATGTAAATCACATAATAGAAAGCACAATATCTATTTACGTAAGTAAATAGTAACAAAAGGAATTTGAATTTTATTAATTAATATAGATAATTATGTTTTTATTAAAAACTTATGCGATAATAAATTAGAAATGTGCAATGTAAATTAGAAAGATCAGTCCTTCTTCTTGCTCTCTCTTCTCTGCAATAATCTATTTATTTAATAATTTATTTAATAATCGACGAGCCATATACTTTAAATAATATGCTACTAATACACTGCGTATACTTTTATACATACTCTTTGAAATTTTGATTGAAATGGTTTTACATTTTCAACATTTATGTACGATAAATCTAAATTAAGTTTACTGACATATCAAATCGGTAAATCGATGTGTGTTGAAGACGAATGTTGGAGATAATATCCGATCGCTTCTGCTTTTACTGTCAATTTAGAATTATCTGCATAAAGTTCATGTTACTTGTATACTTTTTTAATCCTTTTATATCGAGTGGGATATGTATGTCCCAGTATGTTTAAAAAATTAATCTCTGGTAAATATTGAGTGGTTAAGGTTATAGAGCTTATTAATATTTTATTGCTTCAACTTTAAACAAGAGAAATATTATGATAATTACGAATTATAAAATATAAAAAATTATTTATGCGATAATATTCGAAAATTCTTAGATTAATTATGATGTGAAAGGTTTGATGCGACGCGCGGTGTTACCTTTGCGTAGTAATTACTCAAATACGATTCTGGTAATATAAATTTCTTATAATGTTTATACTATGTATAAATATATTCGATACAAATGAAATTCTCGAGTCTCTTGTTTTTCAATAATAGAGAAATATAGCAGTATTATTAATTGGTATTGGCGGATCCGCGGTATATATTAAGTTGACAATTTTTTAAATTTAAAGTAATTCTCATTTAGTATACGTTTTGTTATATTTTGTAATTCTTTTATTTTATAAATTAAATCTATATTGTGTAATTCTATAAAAACGTCTCAACACAAACTCTTATTAGAATTTCAAGGCATCTTGTTTTTTGCATTTGCCATATTAAATCCATTTAAGACTTTCTATGTTTTGACATCATTTTTCTATTCAGCCTCTTCCCCTCAAATATTGTAGTACATAATTTCATTAGAATTTGAAAATATTTTATTCTTTGCATTTGCTATATTGGATACACCACTTTAGATTATATTATTTAAGTTTATTTAGTTTCGATCTTGTCGTTTTCGTATTCAGCGATCTCACATACCTTTAAAAAGAATTAAATTCCTCTTCTTAAAGAGAGTCAAATGTAAGAATCCAAGGATTAAAACGCAGGAATCTCTGTACAAATATTTATTTACGATTATATACACAACGATTTTGATGTCTTTATCTTCATTATTTAATCAAATGTGATGCATCGTCAATCAGACGCTTGTATAAATATTTATTGATCGCATACAAAATATGAACTAATCGATACTTGAAAAAGATCGAAGCCAGTCTATGATTGTTTTGTTCCTTTGGGAAATAATTACATCGCTCGGTTTTGATCAGTTACTCGTGCAGCAAAGTTTACAATCTTTTAAGAAATTATTACCTACAATTAAACATCTAATAGACTCCAGAGAAATATCAAAGTGAAGATACGATGCGTACCTGTTACATTTTCATAAGTAATTGGATTACAGAAAAGAAAGGTTAAATTAAATTATTATAGCGACGCTGTTTTTATATGCATATAAGTGATATGTCATATACGAAATGTGTCAAGACGCTTGGTGTATACGTTTCCTTTGCAAATACTTATATATATGCTCTTCTAGTATGCTAATCTATTACAGATATTAAACGTTAGATATAAAAAGAAATTGTAGTTGTTTTATTATTTCTAAACAGATATTGATGATTTTTGAAATATAAATAATGGAAATGTTAAGAAAGTTTTATTCGATTAATTTTTAAAAGTACAAATAATTAAGATCTTGTTATATTCCATCAAGCAGCACTTATATCAAGAGAATTTTACTTTGGAATTTGATTGCTGATCTATATTACAGATGAAAAAGTTGAAATGCATTTCGAGATTATATTTAAAAAAACGTCATTAGAATATTATTAGATAAATAATTTTCGCATATTCTTCCACACAATTATACATATTTTGGTATATTACGTATCATATATATCTTGCATAATTATATAAAAGTAGACAACGTGCGAGTCCATTCCGTTATGACGAGTAATGTGTAACGATCGTAACGCAACCTTACATGCATCGAATAATTTTCGCATTGATCCTTCGTCGTATTGACGAAGCAGATTTATCGTCAATTCTATCGTCAGTCAGTTGTCAATTTCTATGTCTATGTCTTGAGAAAAATGTTCTCATCTCTATTAACCTATAAAGTTATCCAACTTACCTACCAATCAACGACTGTCTTAATGAATCGCGTTAAAAATGACGCGTCATGATGTTTGTTTCAGTCTGACCCTGAGCGTAGAGAGAAGCTCGCTAACTCGACTAAAAGGTACTTTTGTGACTGGTTATTGACTGTTGTCTTTTCCTCTCTCTATTTCTCTCTCTTTTCTCTCTCTCTCTCTTTCTACATGTATATGTATGTATACACACACATACACATAAACACTTTTACGCACGTGACTGTTTATCATTGTACGCGCATACACATACGGGATAATTATGTATTAATTGCAAGAGAATGGGAGATTTGTGTAAGTCTCTGCATATTCTCAAATTCTACGCTTGCGTATCAACTAGCACGTTTACATTGTAGTAGATATAAAACTGACATATTATCAAAATATCTTACATATCTTACGTCAAACTTGTATTAATCCAATTTCCAATTCACTTATTCCGTCGATAACAAGTAATATGCTTTCAATCATGCAAATGTATGTACATGTATATAAAGATATGTCATCGAAATACCTGTGTATCTGGAAAAGCTATCGAATTCACATACTTAAACTCTCCATGAAAAATGAGTATTTTAAAATTAGCATTTATAACGAAGTACTCGTAACTAAATCGAAAATTTGTTGTGGATTGGTAGGTGTCTGTATTACATAGTCGTAAGTACCGCATCCAAAGTGCATCCAAATATTTCCATCACGGGGGATTCGCTTACATTACGAACTTACATGCCGAATCTCTCTCCACCGTACGTTCCAATATCCCCATGAAAGGGCAACTCTGTACAATTTGTGCGGCAATATACCTATAATTTGGTTGATTTTTGCGAGTACTTTCTGGATGTCGTGGCTGAGCTCGGTGAAAACTCGTGACTTTGTATGCGCATGGATTCGTGCATAAATGCTGGTACGATAATATTATGAGAGTTATACGCTCTATGATATTATTTTGTAGTCGTTATCAAAGTGCAGAAGTTGGTGAGGTTTCATCACGTTGAGTCTTTTCAGAAAGGTAGAACCGAGACGCGTCGAGGTAGTCTTTTCGGCGACCGCGCGTGCTCTTACTTTCGCGCGATAGTGTCATCATCTAATTATCTAACACGAACGTTCTGCTATCGATGTTGTCAGAACAGTATCTTTATGTATATCGGATACTGCGCGAATAGGAAGACTTACCACATCTTATGAACATGCGTATCTTTGTCATAATGTTTAGCAATTTTCGTATTTCATTTTTTTATCCCTGTATGCCTATTTGCTTTTCGTCTCTTTCCCTCATCCTCCCTCTCTCTCTCTCTCTCTCTCTCTCTCTCTCTCTCTCTCTCTCTCTCTCGAATTACTTGCAATTATTTTAAATTATTATTGTATATTTTTAATCAAGTGTTCAGGAAAGATATTAGAGAGCACAGTAAATTATCGTCATAAACTTATATCCTCTTCATTTTCTTTCTTCTCTTTCTCTTTTTAATTATATATTCAACGTCTCTTCTCTATTTAATTTCCATTCATAGTTCGAACATATTACGTTATCCGATTTTCTACAATTGAACTTTCTTTGAGGCGCTCGCGCGATTATTGAGACAACTATACGGAATTCAATGCACAAAAGGCACATTTGTGGAATTACTTTATTTATTAACGTTTATACTCAACGGTTTTGTACTCGTAACAATTTTGCTCTTTAAATTTATTGCGAAAAAGTAATACATATGTATATTGGAAATTCTTCCTACTAATTCTAAAGATTCTTTTATGGAATTCAATTTCACTCGATAATCAAATTTCACACACACATGCATTCAGCTCATCACTTAATTTTCATTTTTTAATTAATCCGATTATTCTTTATTCCACTCATGTTACTTTTTGTTATTTTGTTTTTCTTTATTTTTCTTTCCGTCACACGAATAATTAATTAGTATTTTGGAATAATGGAAATAATTGGTACAAGACGTGTCTAAAATGTATTTTTGGTCTTATCTAAAAAATAAGACCAAGAATTTCGTAAAAACGATGCGAGATGCAATGGTATACGATCAGCTAATGAATATATTATTGAAATATATGATACATTTGATATTATAGAATTAACTCTGTGAAATATTTTTGATAAACGTGCTTTATGTTTTTTTATGTATAAACATACGTATATCCACCATCGCACCATATTTTCACTCTGTTGTGTCGTCGTTAGTCGCACAGACGGATATGTCAGAATATTACGTAAATAGACTAACCAGAAATACGATTCTGATTATCCTTTATTTACAATCACGTCAGCTTAATCCTCCCAACCTATGTTATCGAGACACGTCCAGGTTCGAAATTCAAGACGTACTGCATATAGGGATAGGATATATAGTGAGAAATACGCTTCTGATATACTAATGTAATAATAGCAAGAATAAAATGAAGAATGTGAGAAGAAGTACAAAAAATTCATCGTAATATGAAATAAAAGTATTTTTATTTCATAAGTTTGTTTTAAATATCTTTAGCAAATATCTTTAGCACTTAAGCAGCACTAAAGAAAAACAAAGGTAAATATACAGAAAAGGTAACACCTCGCCGATGACCTTGACCTTGAGATATGTTGTAGAGGAAAGATACTGATGGAATCTCTTAGTTTTTGAAATATTTATGTAAATGTTAAAAATTTCGGTAAAAGTTTACAAAAACTTACATCTTACTAATGACTTTGACCTTGACATGTATTGTGGAGAATTAAGTCCTGAGTTACATACACTTTGAATTTTGTGGGGACCGCTTCCGGTTTTCGAGATGTCTTTTTGAAATATTGTAATTTTTACATTGTATTATATGAAAAGATCCCTTGAAATCTACCTGAAACCTACTTCTAACTTGAAACTAAAATAAGGTTTGGGTTAGGTCAGGTTTTTTTGGGTGGGATTGCAGGGGGAGGCCCTCCGCGCAATCTCTACCCTGTCTATTCATTCAAATTTCGCGATAAATACACGGTGGGTCACCTGATATTATCATCTTGATTTACGTCAATATTATTATCTGTAGAGAAAAATGGATTAAAGTTGCATGGTTTCAAGGGGGACATAAGATTGGTCAAACGAAATTTTTCTAGGTGGAGGCGTTTCGGAGATTTGAAAGTGACCTTTGATTTTTTAAATGGAATTATATGATTTTTTAAATATAATATAATGCCTTTTTAGTTATTCTGCACATAAAAGTATTAAGGTAAAGTTATAAAAAATCAATAGTTTTTGAAATATTTTATACTTTATTTTGATATATTTTGACATGAAATATAAAATATCTCGTAAACTATTCATTTTTTGATAACTTTAATACTTTTATGCACAGAATAATGAGATGAATCAATTGGTGTAAAGAAAATACATGGTTGCTTTTTAAATTATGCAATTGTGCAGTTACGTTTTTGAAAAGCAACTATGTGTTTTCTTTACACGTGACCCACCTTGTATATAAATCTATTATTATATTATATATTCTATGTTATTTGAATATATGCATATTTAAGTAAATGTTTAATACATATATGTTAAATTTTTGTTTATCGAATGTATAGAAGCATTATTTGATACTATGGTAAAATATTCGAATCTGTCTTCACTTTAATGAAAGAAAATAAGATATATATTCATATATCTGGTGTTTGTCAATTACTTGTGTAAAATGAATGCGTGGGCAAGGGAGGGGCTCCGCCCTACGCAATTACTTTGCAATCACTTTACAATAAATGTACAAATCATATAGAATTCACCTTGATGGAACTCAATTTCTTGCATATAAAATTACAATAATTCGAAATGATATGTCAGAAATCAGAAGCGAACCCCCTACGGATTCAAAGTGCAACTCAGAACTTTACTCTGTACAATATATCTCAAGGTCAAGATCATCGGTGAGGTGTTACCTTTCCTGTATATTTATCAAAACAAATAACATTATTAAACGGGAATCGAATAATTTGAACCGCAAAAAATTACGTGAATTAATCCAAGACCCTCTGTTTTTATCAGGCAAATCCTCCTTAGAGCGAGAAATCCGCCTGACGTCTGATTGCGATATGGTAAAACACTTGCGCTCATGGTCGCAAGAATGTTATGTTTTAGCACTAACGATAATATATATATGTGTTAGATCGATGTTGCATCATATTGTGTTCCTTACCTGTACACATACATATATATCCGCCTGCAGCTATGTGCACGAATATCGTTGGTGCGATACTATCATTGACTGCCGAGTCGAAAACTGATCGTTCTATCATCTACTTACTTTCTAACGAAAGGAGAAAATATCTTCCATTTTTGATTCTATAACACACGTAGCATAAGTTGAGTAATAATCCATTCATTGGTGAGTGTTTTTTTATTCAGCTTATTTCATTGCATATGCATTACCAAATGTATATGTGTTTAAACATAAATATATATTATAAAAAAAACAATCTATCAATATTAAAACACTAAGCATATGTGTGTATTTTACACACACACACACACACACACACACACACACACACACACACACACACACACACACACACACACACGCACACGCACACACACGCACACACGCGCGCGCGCGTATATATATTGTGACTTTTACTGATATAAACTAAATATCTGAACCAATAATAAGTCCTGAATTTACGACATGTTACATCCTTTCCGATGTAATGGTTATCATTATCGGATTACGGACTTACGATTACTGGATTAGTGTTGCTTGCAAGTCATTACCACGCACAGCACGATTCGTGCGGCGAATGTTTCACTTGCTGGAAACTTGAACGATTCAGTAGTACGATCGAGACTAGTCCGACTAGTCGGACCAACGCTTGCATTAAATCTGTTAACGTCATGTTGAGTATCGTGTCATCTCTTTTTTTTTCTTTCACTAGATTCGACTCATTTCTTCCCTCTTTAATCCAAATAATTGGTTGCAATTAAAATACTAATGATATCTATATGGAGTGAATAAATGGAATAAAATAAATATACTATAAAATATTAGTTATCTGACTTTCTAAAAAAAAAATATCAATTTTTGCATATTTAGAAAAAGAAGAAAACAATTTAAAAATAATAACAAATTTTTCCTTCTCTATATAGTATATTTTTATTATCTATGTACATGTATCGTCATATATATGTGTGTATATATATATATATGTATGTGTATATATATATATATATATCTGCATAATAATTCTCTTTATAAAGTTTTTGCCTGTCCGTCTGATTCATCTGCCTGTTAACGGCCGCCTTATTCAAGTTAACAAATATGCCATTTCTTAAAGTTAAAAGTAATCATTTTGTCTTTATATTTCCTAACTAAAACTTTCTCCCAACACGTTCGTATTATGTAGTAAAGGCAGATATAGTGGTTGAAAACGGGTAGATAAACAGACGGACGGCCTTTCTTGCTAAATGCGTAGTACGGTCTACCTAGCAAGCTAGTTGTTGCTGTCTGTCTGTCTGTCTGTCTGGCGATCTGTTTTGTCTGTTAATCTGTTCTTTTGTCTTTGTTTAACAATCCCGTTATATTCACCCATCACGTAATAAATTCGACGATACAGTCTTGACGCGGCTCGGCGATCAAAAGAAAATCTTTATAATTTTCAAAATTAATATTACATAATAGGCGACTAAAATGACATAATATATTGGGATCCTTAATTGATAGTATGGAAGCAAACGACATGATTGGTGACGAAAAGTGGATGATCTTACTTCGTTTATAGATCTTTTGATAATGGTCTTTTACATTGATTGTATCTGACGAATATAAAAGATATAAAAATATAAAAGTTGCATCGGATTAATATATTCACTTTATTAATTTTTATACAAACGGAAGACAAAAAGCAAAGTTCAAGATATTTCTGGGAGAGACATATTTTGCGTTAACATTTAATAGTGACACTATGTTCAGATGCAAATTTTATTCAATCGTTTTTGAGGAATGACATTCACGCGAGCGACCTTTATTATAGTTATTAATTGTCTCTGAGCCCGAATGATCGATCGGTCGAGCTACGATCAAGGCTGTCGTCTATCTAAGCGTGCACTCTATAATTTAGTTCCATCTCACACACTCGATATTGTTTCCACATTACTCACTGTCACACAGCCAATGCTCTGGGTATGTCGTATGCTGGATGGATTAATTGACTTACTTGATTGATCAATATTTGATTCACGTGGAATATATTGATTAAACGTTTATGCCCTTTCCGTACGGTACTACTTACACTATTATCGTTGCGATGTTGGTGTTGTTGTTTAATATATCTATATATATATATATATATCTATATATATATACTCTAATCATTGTATTGATGTTGATGTTGTTGTTAATTTGATGTTTTTGATGTGTTGTTTAGTCGTTGTTATCTTGCTGTTTGTTTGATGTTTGCACTATATTGTTGCACTTGGTGTGTCCATGTACACACACTTATATACGTATATGTATATATCTCGTATCACGTATTATGCATACACGTATTATCTATGCCGTGCACAAAATAAATTATTTGCGCCATCAAAGTTTATGCTATTTATACTATATATATCTAATATATACAAGAATTATTTAAATATCGCATTAAAATCCCCCCTCTCTCTCGCGTATATATTAAATTAACAGCATTAATAGCGTTGATAGCATATGATCGTTGTAACATTCGTAACGCGATTAAGAGATCTAGTTGATGATCGAATACTGTTGTATATAGTTTCTTTTAATAAGATTTACTCGTATATATTATTTAATGTAAAATATAGTACCGAATGTCTCGATACGAAGCATTACGGCGGCAACAAAGCCTGACTGATTAACTGTAACTGTATTATATTTTTGTACTCACGTTGTATTAAAAATGTATTTTATAAACGTGCATTTCATTCATTCGGTCTCACGCTTGGAATGCATCATCCAATGCATATGTATGTGTATGTATATACGCTATGTATATATATATATATTTATGTACAGTGTTCCACGGGATTATCGTACTTTCTTTCATTTATAAATTCTTCGACTGAATCTCTGAGGTTGATGTTTCTGAGATCAACCTCAGTGACTGAGATCAACTTCAATGACAATTTAACGGCATTTTCGATTGTTAAACCGATCAATATAAATTATAGGAATTTAAGAGAAATTTTACCTTCTCTAATTTAATGGCCAAAGTATTGAAAATGTTCTGAGTTAAAAGTAATTAATAATGATTCTCCGTAAAATTGTTTCCAGAGAAACGATTCAAAATTCATCGAAAAATCCGTGATTGAAAGAAGCTGCGACAATTTCAGAATATAATCTGTACTGACGACATAAGCATCAGAATTTTTATCGGTTCTGTATGCGTCACTAAAACCACCCCCTAACAAGCTCATGGTAACAACGACTTTTCTGTCCTTATCTAACTATCCATATATCTATCTATTTATCTGTATATTTATGTGCGTGTGTCAGTTACGAAACTGGGCTAAGCTATGATGCCATTGAAAGGCGAAACGGTACGGAGAGAGATATAATCTAGCATTTTACTTTTGTTAGCTCAACGCTACCGTCTACCGCTACTACGATTCTCTCTATCTCTATGTATGTAACATATATACGGCTTATCTCAATTTCGTGATTCAGTATGAACACGCGTACATACATGTAAGCGTAATCAAATGCGATTTAATATTATAAAAAATTAATATGCCTATATTAAGTATAGCTAGGTTGAACACAAATAATTTGTACAATAAACATTACCAATTTTGTTCAGTTTCACTTACGTCACTATCGATGACAATAGAAATAATATTTTAAAAAAGTAAACCCGATAGTCCTAGATAAAATAAATTTGCATAGAGGCGTCAAATGAATTGGACGAAATAATTTTGTTTTTTGAAGGCGATAGGTGAAGACTTAATGGCTTGTAATTCCGAAGAAAAATACCGTTTCGCATATTGGAAGAGAGATTGAATGTTTTGTATGTGATTCCGAGATAGGATGTAAATAGATCGCGATAACGTAAATGTTTTCAATTTGATTAAAAAGAGAAATAAAAAAGAGAGAAAGACAAACGTAAAGTAAAATAACGTTCGCAAACCCTCTTTGCTCGCGAAGGTAAGGAAAGAACAAGCGTTAAGTTAAGGGGGTGGTTTACCGTGACATCGACATCAATAATCAGACCAGATGATCATTGGGAAATGTGTTTCAGGATTGCATTCGCCTCACGAAGGACTAACCGGTGGTTCCGGTCAAAGTATGCCTGGACTCGCTTACTATCAGCCGGAACATCCCGGATCTACAGGGGTAGTAAAATATCCCGAGAACGGACACGATACTCTTTCGGACTTTGTGACGTTTGTCTGCCAAGAAGCCGAGAACACCCAGCAATTGTCCCAGGTAATATAGCGGATGATATTACGAACATTTAGGATTATGTGCGATGTCTCGTGAATGTTTTATGGATTATGTGAAATCTCTATCGTTCCTGCAATGATAAAAATTGTACAGCGTCTTCTACTTTTCGGACATTATTCTTAACATTAATTTTAACGTGTCTTTGATCAATTTGGATTCGATATTTTTCTTAGCGAAAGTATCAAGAAAGGAATCATTATTTATCGCAGCTTTCAAATCTTTAGCATCATATATTTTTGTAATTAAGCTTCAAATTCGAATTCTATTAAGGGGTTATAGGACGTTTGCGCATAGAAAAAGACACTTTTAGTAAAATGCTTGTTGTTTATTAAGGATTAAAAATATTGTACATATATAAACGTTTTACTGGTCTGCAGTCCACATAAGGTCCAGAAAAAATATTCTTGAACAATGTAGGTAGTAGAAAGATAAAAAAATCGTAAAATTCGCCTCTAACTCTACTTCAATTTTTCTATATTTTTGGCGTAAAAAATAATATTTTAAACTCCAACTTTTTGCAAAAGATTTTTAAAGAGTTGTTTTCTAAGAAAATGTAAACAAAATTGATTTTTTTTAATTCGACAAAGGTTCTATAACCCCTTAAAGCACCTCAAAAACTTTGTTTAAAAGGTGCAGGTATGTAATTTATTCGATTCCTTGAAGTTTTAAATTATTTTTAATTTACGAAAAGATCTTTCCTCATCAATTAGAAGATCTTCTTTCAAATAAAGATCTTCACTAAAAAGCTATCAGTCGACTCGATATTTTTGCTAAAGAAAAATCGTCTTTAACTAACGGAATGTATTGTTAAAGAGTAACGAATAGAGAATGGAATATTATACATAATTTGGTCGATCACTTTCAGACACAATTAACTGGATCACGCACCGGTATACAGAAGTTCCCACAGTATTATCCGAGTTCGATGTTACCGCCGCCGCCACCTGCTCCTATGGCTAGACCAGTGGCAATAATAAGATCGACGGGTGAACTAGCAGCGACAACCGCTAGCTCACCACCAACATCGTCCACGTCACCCACGGATCCAGCCGAGTTAGGACCTAACCAGGAACAGATGAATGCCGCGGCGGCAGTCGGTCTTGTCGGTTCCACTTGCCAGAATTCTGTTGAAACCGCCGGACGGAAGAGCCCCGCCAGAATTCTCGTTACACCGCACACCACCAGCAGAGAATATACATTTGCTCATTTTCATTCGCAACCCGGACAGGTTAGCTTCTTGTACGATTTCTTTCTTGTCCTTTCGAGGATCCGATCTTGATCTTTATCGTATCACAGTCGCTGGCATTTTATTCTTCGATGCTAGTCTGAGCTTTATTTTCAAAAGTATACAGTATATAGATACGTTCTATCGTGTATATACCATTGTTGTGATCTATTTTCGCTTTTCTAGCAAATCTTCACGTATCCGACCATCAGCTCGATGTCTGGGGTAATTTCACCGACTAACTTATCTTTATTCTCGTCTCCTGTCTCGGTAACAAGACCGGTGGCCACTCAAAGATCGGTCTCTAATGTTCCACCGCGTTGGAATACCGCACCATTCATCAATTTGGAAGACGATTATAACATGATTGCACCGATTATTACTGGGACGAATAGCGAGCCATCAGCCGCCATGGAGGAAGGTGAAGCTAAATCCTGTGTCTCTGCCAACATTAAATAGTGATGTATTGTATTTCTTTTTTGTTTAAAATAAAAATATATTGTTTCAGAACGGTATTTTCATCCTGTACATACGAGTGGCGTAGTGGATAAGAATGGCAGTAGTAATTTAATAGGCAACGAACTCGGAGTAAACACAGATCCAACGTCGCATCACCACCAACAGCAGCAACAGCATCCGCAGCAACAGCAGCAGCAGCAACAACAGCAGCAACAGCATCATCATCAACAGCAACAACAACAGCAAACACAACAGCAGCAATCATCTTCGCAACAGCAGCAGCAAGTAATGGCAGATAAATCTAGCGGACCTAAATCTCCTCCGTGACAGTGGAGTCTGAGAACGGGAAGTCTGGAAAGACTCACAAACTCGCAGTGTTTGTCGGGATCGGTACTTAGCGTCGCGTATAATAATTACGCCGAAGTCACCGCCGAAGCCGAGTTCGAGAGTAATTGTCAGGAAGCTATGCCTCGTATTCAATTACGTGATTTAAACTTGCGGAGAATAGAATGCTTAAGAGTTCGGTCTTAATCTATACATATTATAAATTGAGAGAATAAGAATGCTTTTCAAGGAATGCAATTAAAAAAAGAAGAGGTCCGTTGATTCATATTTATCGAGATGGGTTAGTATTCTATAAAGTTTCATATTGTGACAACCCAACCAAGTATTCTATAGTATAGTTTATCGCGCGGTAGAATTCGCGACGCTTGGAATAGCCATAAGTTAACGTCGCCGTGCATGCCTTATTCTGCTCGATAACAGAAACTTGTCTACGTACAGTGCCGTACAACAAAATATTGTTCAAGCTATAATATAACGTATTTAGATGAAACGATAAATTTCTAAGATTCAAAAGTTGGTATAACAGTTGGACACGATGTTACTATTGTGGAGTATTGTTTGGTCTGTAGTCAACTACGTAAATTATACTTGTATTATCGATATGATCCACGGATAATTCTGAATCGTTTTCTTTTTATCTCTCTTTCTCCTCATCTTTCCCTCCACCTCCTCTCTCTCTCTCTCTCTCTCTCTCTCTCTCTCTCTCTCTCTCTCTCTTTCTCTCTCTCTCCTTTTTCTATGATTTTCTGTGGCTAGAGATATACAAATGAGAGTAACCGAGTTTCCCTATTTATGCTATTAACAGTCCTTTTGAAGTTCGCAATCGTAATTGTAGCGCATTGCAGTATAATAATCTTTCAGTGCTGTATTATAATGAGAAAATATTTGTTATTTACATAGTAAAATTATCATGATATGCAAACACTTTCTTTCTAATAAGTATAAAATTATAATAGTATTTTGTATTCGACAGTAATAATGAAACGAGATGTGGAAGCCAGGAAATTCTTTTATCACGTAAAAGCGGGAATAACGCGTTTATCTAGTTTCCGCGAGCGCAGAATGCTCCCCTTCTCTTATTGTCATCCGAAAACTTTTTAAAAGATTTCATCTGCACATTTTGATATTCATTTAACACTGAAATAAAAAGTAATATGCTTACCAATGACTCTTTGTATGTCTGTGCCGAAATTTCATCTCTCTTCCGAAAAATTATTCTTTTAAGTTTATTTCAGACTTTGCGTTACGTTTTCGGAGCATATATATACAAGTTCACGTGTACTTCTATAGAGTTTGCTGTGTATTATGTATTAATAGCATATATCGGCGAGTAAATACGGATGTAGCTTGAACAAATAAAATTTGTTATCTTGTGTATCGCAAAGGTATGTATGAATGATTCATTAGAAACGAATTGGCGACACATATGGTTCATCCGTCGAATAATTGAACCATATATAGAGTTTTCCGTGCCAATAAAGTAGCACGCGTATGCGCCATTCTTTTTGAGTAGCGATATTATTAAATTAAGAACTGCGGATTGACGTGAGAGAAACGTTGGTGGTAAATTATTCCACCTTAAATGAACATCCGTCGAATCCGTGCGGATTTGCTGATTTAAGATATTCGCGAGATATTCGATAGTAAACGTAGTATCGCGTCACGTAATGCTCAGGCTAGTAGGTACTAACGTTAAGGAAAAAGAGAGCTAGTGATAACTAGTCATCAGAGGCTGCTAATTAGAGACAAGATGGATATGTATCGTTTATCTGATATTAAGCGCTTAATTATTTAAATATGTTATCAATGATATCGATATATGTCAAAGGTAAAGATATAGCAAGCAATATCGCATTGAATATGACAATTATTGCGAAAGTTCCAATTTTATATAAAGATTTTCAGCAGCAATGAATTTCGACAACAAAATATATCGAGAAAAAAATTGTATAAAATATGAAATTTCTGCTACTACGGGTTTACTTATATTATAAAGGATACTCGATTATGGCCTAAACATTTTCCGTTATTTATCTTATAAATGTGACGAGCGTAAATGTTTTTGCTATACTCTTGAATTGATCAGATATAATAAATTAAAGATTTTATAAGTTAAAGATATTATAATTCAGAAATAATATCTTCAATTTATAGAATTAGTTTCCTTCTCTTTTTACATATAAGTGACGTTGAAGGATACTTCAACCAAACTCTTGTTTTCGTTATCATCCGTAACGGAAAGAATGTAAATGATGAAAGCATTTGATTTACGTGAGCGATATGTTATCAATCTTATATGCGTTATATCCATATAACAAAAAAAAGATCAATTTTGTTATATTGATACTATATTATTAATATCTTTTGTTGAAACAAGTAGCACTTTAGCAATTTCTTCTTTAATGTGTTCTTTTAGTTTATTAACATTTTAAAACTCGGTGAAGAGTCATTGAGATCATTCACAGTAGAAAGAGAAAAGCTGTATTTTGAAAGTCATTTTCAATCGAGTGTATATTTAATCCAGTAGTACAAATGTTCTCTTTTCTAAAGTTTAACGATATATGTATAAGTCGGATCAAATCTCACCATAATCATAATATCTCTTCAAAGTTATATATATATTTTAATATATTGTAATTAATATATTTTATATTTACAGCACTGGTTCATTTTAAAAATTGTAGATACGATAGATCGATCATAAAGCAAGATTATAAGTCAAATGTTTGCGAATGTATTATAGGTTGCATTCCGATATTCACTGCCAGTACTGAAAATCTAGTATACGTGACGTTAACTACAGATTTTCAGTACTGGCAGTGAATATCGGAACGCAGCCATAGATGGAACAAATGACTTTCCATGTGCTGACACATATACTTGTCTATTTTTATCTATCTATAATTAGAAAACACGGATTATTTAATTGAATACTCAATCTTGCTTGCAAGAAAAATAAAGATATAATTCTAGTTGTCTATTTTTAAAATAAGTTAATTTATTCTGTGAAAGTTGAAATATGAAGTATCTACTTTACACTTACAGCCGTAAATGCCGTATATTACCTTCTATTTGAATTGGTTTTGAGTAAAGATGCATGAAGAAAGTGCGAGTATGCAGCCGCACATGTAAAGCAGAAAGGTCGAAAGAATCAGTGATAGAAGATGAAAAGATGTCATGTGAAAGGAAGGAGGAAATGAACACTCTGTACCAGACAAAGTAAAATATTTTGTTATTTTAAAATCATGAAAATAAGAACACAGATCGGCTATATGTTTTATCTTCTTGGTTTTTTCCCCTTTTACTAAATTAACTAATATTAATTTTTAATTAAAACATGTTGGTGTTATGATTTTTGACTTAAAATGTCAATACAATGATGGTAAGGAGGATGATGAGGAGTCTGTTATAGGTCTTTTACTTTTATTCTACATTTTTTTCAAATGATTTTTTAGACATAGTGTTAGTTATTTTCACATTATGTGTGTTCGCAATTACATTTACACAATCTCCAATTACAACATACGTAAGGAGACAGAAAATAGAAATAAAAGTAGTTGCATCGAATTAATAACTTAATTATCAAAAATTATTTATTCATATGTAGTATAAACAAGAATTATAAAAAAAATTTTATGAATACGGAAATTCTAAGAGATCTCATGTACTATGTCAAGGATTAACTTAACTTGCTAATTTTGTAAAGATATATTGATTATGGTGTGTATGAATTTCTTCATAAGCCCGAAATTGTGTAACTTTTTCACAATACATATTCTTAATATAGGATTTGAAAATTATTATTAATTTTATCTAATTATTGAACATAATCAATTCTTTGCTTCTTGTAAAAACTGTTAAAATTAATCAATATAATTTTATAAACATTTTGTAAGTATTATCAATACGTTTAATATTGTTCAAATTGCAGTGCGGATTTCCCATATTGACAATAAATATTCTACATCTGAACATTGCTAATTAAGAAAGATAAAGGAGATTTATTGAGAACAGAAACTCTATAATCAATTATCCTATTTCTCAAGATAAAAAAGCGTTAACATTCTGAAAGGTACATATATATAAAACTCTACACAATATCCTATATGTATTATGAAATAATATGTTAATCACGCAAAGAAGAAAAGAAGCACCTCAAAGAAATTTTATGTATTGATAAAAAGAATATTATCAATCGATTTGGTAACAATAGTAAACATACACTAATAAGTTTACAATAAAATTAATTACTTTATGTTTTTAATGTAATTGCTTGCAATATACAGGGTGTTTCCTAAGTAAGTAGACAAACTTGAAGGGGATATTCCTTAGCTTATTTTAAGAAGAAAAGGTCCTATAAACATGTGTCCTAAACTGCTTCGTTTTAAAAATACAGGATGACAAAGTTGTGCAAAATAAAATAAAAATTTCGAAATTCTAGAGAACGTTTAAAGACATTTTATTCAAATTTGGTATGCGTTCCACGTATGTCGTGATATTAAGAACTATTTTCCCCAGTACCGATGAAACATTTTTAGATTCACCAGGGGCGTGCGTATGGGTAATCATATTAAATTTTTTAACAAAAGAATAGTACGCCACTGTTTTTTCCAAGTTAAACAATTTTTTTAAAATTCCGATCGCGCATCGAACGTCTATTTATCTGGTGCCGCGCTACCTCGCGAGCATAGATTGTCTATCCGTGTGACCTGCAGGTCAAACGCCTACTTTGAAGTAAATACCAAAAATACGCGTCAAAAACGTTTTTCAGAATTTCGAAATTTTCATTTTATTTTGTACAACTTTGACACCTTATTTTTAAAACGAAGCAGTTTAGGACAGATGTTTATAGGACCTTTTCTTCTTAAAATAAGCCAAGGGGAATATCCCCTTCAAGTTTGTCTACTTACTTAGGAAACACCCTGTATATGAAATAACATTATTCATACAATTACAAATTCTATTGAAGATTACATTTACGACATTGTTGTTCGATATTATTATTAATATCATAACATAGGTTTATCATATTGCTACAACACATTTATTATTGCTGCAACAACAACAACTATTATTACTAGGGAGAGTGCTATTACTACTAATGTCTATTACTACTAATATTTTATGTCACTACTAAAACTATTATTATACTAGTTTTATTATCAATATTATTTTGTTCTACAATTATACTAATATATTGCTACATTTATTGCTGCTGGTCTTACTATCGCTACTAATGTCAATATTTCTACTATTCCTATTGATATTGTATCATTATTAACATTACAATTTCTACTACTACTACTACTACTACCACCACCACCACCACCACCACCACCACCACCACTACTACTACAGCTACTACTACTGCTGCTACTGCTACTACTACTACTGCTACTCCTACTACTGCTACTACTGCTGCTGCTACTACTACTCCTACCACTACCACTACTAATACTACTATCACTAATATTACTACTACCACTATTCCTACTATCACTACTACTACTATTACTACCACAACTACCATTACTACTACTACTACTATAACCACCACTACTATTACTAGTACTGCTATTATTACTACTACTACTACTACCACTACGACCACCACCACCACAATTATAATGAACATCAGCACACTATTATTATGGCTATAATTACTACCGCAACTACTGCAACAGCAACTGCTACTATTATTACAATACCACTACTATTACTACTATTAATACTACTATTACTATTATGACTGCTATTACTAACACTAACACTACTATTATTAATATTCCTACTTCTATTGCTACTACTACTATTATTGCTACTACTCCTACTACTCTTACTACTCCTACTATTACCACTACCACTAAGATTACTACTACTATTACCACTACTACTACTATCGCTACTACTACTATTATTACTACTACTGCTGGTACTACTACTACTATCGTCACCATCACAATTACCACCATCACCATTACCACCATTACCACTACTACAATTAATATTACTGCTACTATCATGACAACTACAGCAACTACTACAACTGATAATACTACCACGATCACAATACTACTATTACTGCTACTACTACTAATGCTATTACCACCATCACAATCACTATTATTACTACTCCTACTACTCCCAATACTACTACTACTCCTATTACAACTACTAATACCATCACTACCACTAATACTACTACTATTACTACTACTAGTACTATTACCACCATCATCACCACCAATACCAACCCCACTACCACTAATATTATTACTACTAGTATTACTACTACTACTATTACTACTACTATTACCACCACTACCACCACTGTCATCACTATTACCGTCATTATTGCCACTATTATCACTATCACCGTCGCCATCACTATCATAACTACTGCTACTGTTATACTACCATAATTAGTATTACTACTATTAATACTGCTACTACACGGAAAAAATTTCGCTACCATAGCTAATCATAATTTGTTAAACTTTGTTTGTTGTCGTGACTATAAATTTCTAAACTACAGCAAACCGTTTTGCACCGACAGCAATAAAATAGATATCACAGCTAAGATGTTAGCTGTATATATATAGCAACTGAAAGTAGCTACCACAGGCAGTTTTTAGCTACGGCAGCTACTTTTTTTCCGTGTACCACTACTATTATTGTAACTATTATTGTTGTTCCTGTTACTACTATTATTGCTACTACGCTTCTACTAATATTACTATTACTACTGCTATTACTATTATTATCGCTGATGCTATTATGATAGCCGTATGATACCGCTATGATTACTGTTACTATCGCTGACTTGTGCAATTACTATTATCACTATTATTAATAGTTCCATCACTACTATTGCTATTACTATTGTAATATTAATGCTACTTCTATTGTAACATTAATGTTATTATCATCTTTGTATTACTATTATTAGTACTATTGTTACAGCTACTACTATTACTATTATTACTACTATTATTACTACTATCACCACCACTATAATTATCAACGCTATTATTACCATAAAACAACTATAAACTATTAGTTGTAATAATATTATTTCTATGTCTAGTACTACTGTTAATGAAATGATTACTACAATCATTATTGTATAAATCATCACTATTACCACCGCGTTTTAATATTATTGTTATTATTATTATTGCATTGCTGCTCTAATTTACATTAATTGTTATTTCTTTATCTATTGCTTATCTACTTTTTTTCATGCAATCGTTATCAAAGTTGCAGTGTGCCAGTATTAATATAAAATATAATTATTATTTGTTAAGATATTTTGAGATTATATTAATTATGAAAAAAATAAAAATCCGAAGTTTTTTCAAGCGACTAAAGAAAATTAATACCACTACGAATATACACGATTTGGAATTAGCATTCATGTGCAAATGAGAAGATAGTAGCGTTGATAAATCGCTACTTTACTCATTTTTTAAACCATGCTAATACAAAATTAATTAACAATAAACAAGTTTAAAAACTTGAAATGTTATATACATCTTGAAATATTATATGCAAATTTAAGAAAACAGGGTGGCTCGGGATTTATACATCGCAAAATTTTTGTTTCTTTCAATATGCATCGTGAGAAGAGAGGACATGCGTTTACATTGAATAATATGTTTTTTATGTCAAATTGATTGATAACTCACAATTAATTAAAAAGTAACAATAGAGAAATTTTTTAAAATTATTTGTATAAGTGAATATAATGATACTTTTTATAACCAATTTCTGACAAAAGATTTGAAATAGTTCTCTCTCTCTCTCTCTCTCTCTCTCTCTCTCTCTCTCTCTCTCTCTCTCTCTCTCTCGACACTTGATTTATCAAAGCCAAATAAGATTTAAATTTAATATGCTTCTTTTTTCCCATATTTCCCGCAATGATAGCTTATCGCATTATCAATTTTGAAAGCATCATTATAGTATTCTTACAATTAGATATTGTTTACATGTGATTATTATCGTAAAGTTGTAACTTTATTATTTTAATTTTAACAAATTTAAAAGTTATTGTGATATATATATATATATATATATATATATATACAGGGTGTCCCATTTTAACTTTCACACTCGAATATCTCGAAACCATGGCGGTTTCGGTGAAAATGTTTCATACAAAAGTTGTATGGTTTCGAGGGGGCCATAAGAGGGTACCATTGATTTAACCTTGGGTGGCGTCCTTAAGGTCATATCAAGGTCACGTTAAATTTTTTAAATTAGACTCCCTATATTTTTTATTGCATATTCTTGTAGCCCTTATCGAGACGTTTTCAAAACACCCCCAAAAATTGTCTTTTGCATAAGTCGTTCCGGAGATATGAAGCTTCAAAGTTTACAATATTTTGACAAAATATAAAATATCTCGTAAACTATTCATTTTTGATAACTGTACTTTAATACTTTTATGCGTAGAATAGTGGGATAAATCAATTGATGCTAGGAAAACACATGGTTGCTTTTAAAAAAAATTATGCAATTTACAATATGCAATTACATATTTTTTTGAAGAGCAACCATGTGTTTTCCTCGCATCAACTGATTCATCCCACTATTCTACGCATAAAAGTATTAAAGTACAGTTATCAAAAATGAATAGTTTACGAGATATTTTATATTTTATGTCAAAATATTGTAAACTTTGAAGCTTCATATCTCCGGAACGGCTTATGCAAAAGACAATTTTTGGGGGTGTTTTGAAAACGTCTCGACAAGGGCTACAAGAATATGCAGTAAAAAATATAGGGAGTCAAATTTAAAAAATTTAACGTGACCTTGATATGACCTTATGGACACCATCCAAGGTTAAATCAATGGTACCCTCTTATGGCCCCCTTGAAACCATACAACTTTTGTATGAAACATTTTCACCGAAACCGCCATGGTTTCGAGATATTCGAGTGTGAAAGTTAAAATGGGACACCCTGTTTATATACATATATATATATATATGTTACGGCTCAAACATCGAAATCGCTCAGTGAGCGAAAAATACATCCACAACGCGATGTGGACGGTGCTCATCGTCCAAATACCGAAATGAGATATTTTTCCGGTGTGTGGACGTTTTTATTGTCCACAACGCGATGTGTGCATTTGAGAAACGTCCACGACGCGTTCTGGATAACTTCAAATGCTCACAAAGCGAATTGGTAAATTTCTATATTAGCGTCGTCACAAAATTAATAGGTGATTATGTGTATTTCATTATGTGATTATGCCCAGACGTTGTTTTATCAATAAAACGTGCTTTTATAGCGGGGCTTTGCCCCTCCCCCTGCATCCCGCATTAAAAAAATAATCATATCCTAACTGCTTCAACCGCGGAGATATTAAACTAAAATGCTCAGACGTTGTTTTAATGATAAAACAATGTCTGGGCATTTTAGCCCCTCCCCCTGCATCACGCTATAAAAGCACTTTTTATTGATAAAACAACATCTGGGCATAATCACATAATGAAATACACATAATCACCTATTAATTTTTTATAAATGGCTGTTCTACAAAGACAGTTCATAAAATGACTAATTGAACCAGCCAGAATCTAAAACGATGTACAAATCGTCGCGTTTGACAATGTGGCGGGTCGCTTGTTAGCGTTTTATAAAAAGACTAAAATTCGTAGTCAGATTGTAAAATATTTCATTTTTAACCATCATTTGAGAATATGACCGCACTTTATAAAACGCCTAGACGTTTTATAAAAAGACGGATTTAATAATCTGGCTACGACATATATATCTCATATTTTATACATACAAGTCATTTCTGAACTCTTATTTAAATTGACTAATATATGTTCCTAAACGCGAATAGCGTTTAAAACGACCACTTGATGATTTTCCCCAGAATAACATATTCTTTGCCCGGCTTTAAACTATCATAACTCTTAATTGTAGACCGAAAGTAAGCTGCATGTAAATTTTGAGGCAAATCGGAGGTGACGACGCTAACATAGAAATTTACCATACGTTTTATTTGAGTAATTCACTACTTCTATGTTTTCTAATTTTAAGTTATTCTTATAAATCCTTAAGTAAATTCGCTTTGTGAGCATTTGAAGTTATCCAGAACGCGTCGTGGACGTTTCTCAAATGCACACATCGCGTTGTGGACAATAAAAACATCCACACACCGGAAAAATATCTCATTTCGGTATTTGGACGATGAGCACCGTCCACATCGCGTTGTGGATGTATTTTTCGCTCACT
Source organism: Aphaenogaster rudis (assembly GCA_003063815.1). Taxonomy (NCBI): domain Eukaryota; kingdom Metazoa; phylum Arthropoda; class Insecta; order Hymenoptera; family Formicidae; genus Aphaenogaster; species Aphaenogaster rudis. Next base: position 49,722 of record NJRL01000960.1, read on the forward strand.
GAGCGATTTCGATGTTTGAGCGTAACATATATACATATATTGTGATACAAATATCACAATATTAGTATACCGCTTTTAAAGAATAAACAATAGAATAGTGTGCCAACTATTATAATAATGTGTAAAGATTGTAAATTTATTCATCAAGAATTGCCGCATAAGAATACACTAACAATAAGATAAATAGATGAAAATCCGATTATGATAAGTAAGAATGAATCTAATGTGATATAATGATTGTATGAGTAGTTAATATTAATTAGTAGTAAATATTAATTAATATTACAATTAACGCGCGCGACATGGCTAATATTCAAAAGATGTTATATCTCCTGGAAATATTTAAGAATATTTTGATATTATCCGCAGGACATAATTTAATTTTATAGTCATTTATATCCGGCTTTTATATTCGTCAAGCATTGTCTCTTCTTCTAAATGAGGTATTGATTTTCTACTTGCGCTTAGTAATTTATGTTTATTCAAGATAGTGTTAATTTAGTGTGATTTTATTGTAATTGGAGTATTTAGATAAATTTTATATAGCATGTCACTTTGCCTTGAACCGAGAGTGCATTAATAAATTGTTTCACTTGAATCGTTGCAGAGGGTAGATGCGGAATGTGTAATATGGATTATGCGATAGATTGATGAACAATTTTATTCACAATAGGAATTACTTCAAGAATTACTCGTTACGATGTACCTATATATTACTGGTAAATTTATTTACTATAAGTAAATAATTATTGAAAAACAGGATATGTTAGCTGAATTAAAATTTAAAGATATGCATTGTCATTTATATACATATACGTATATGTATCAAGGGCAAAATGTCAGCACAATAACGATGGTAAATGTGCATATTAGGGGACCCCCTCCCAATGACCTTGACCTTGACATATGTTGTCAAGGTTACTCTCGTGAGTGACCTTCAGAAGGTTTTAGCCGTCGCTCATTTTTTATTAAAGAGTTATTTACACAAAAAGTTTGAAAAATCCAGCAGTTATTATAACTAAACCAATTTTCTGGTGTGAGTGGAAAAGAGCACATGGGGTCCAGGGGCGAAGCCCCGGTGGAGGGGAGTGGGGGCGAAGCCCCCCACTTATTACAAAACTAAAATTTGAATGACAATAAAATTTCAAAAAGAACTTACATTTTGCCCGCTACGTCATCAATTTTCTTTCCTAGGGAGGAAAGTAAGTCTGGCGTGAAATTAGTCATTTTCGCCTCGCTCTACAGGCATCGAAAGTTGTGCTTTCCGCAGTGTTGTTTTAAAAAATTATTTATGAATACATTTTCTTTAAGTAAGGCGGAAAATTTCGACAGAATACAAACGTAGGGGTCTTTGCTAATTTTTTCAAGATTTGCTATTTTAGTATATGATAGACTCATCAATTTAGTAAGGTGAAAGATTTGAGTAATATTTCGACAGAATACAAGCCTTGAACAAAATTCAATATTGATATTGAATAAATTATAATATATTAATTCATAACATTAATTTTTTTTATATATTCATTGTCATATGTATTTGTCATACTTAATTATAACGAATAACACACATATTTGTGATAATTCTTAGTTATTGATTTCTCGTATAGGCCCTAATCGTCGGGTTTTACCTTTCAATTCTTATATATACGTCGAAAAATTCATAGATTTTTCATAACTTTTTTTGTTAATAATTTTTTAACACACAAACAACGAGCGACGACTAAAACCTGTGGAATGTTGTTCAGGGTCTTGAACAACATATGTCAAGGTCAAGGTCATTGGGAGGGGGTTCCCTAATATGCACATTTACCGTATGATGCTTCGTTTCTGAGATAAGTGTATTTGAAAATTAACATATTTTGACATGAAACATAAAATATCTCGTAAACTATTCATTTTTTGATAACCGTATCTTATTATTTTTATGCACAGAATAACAATAATAAATCAATTGATGTAACGAAAACACATTGTTGCCTTTAAAAAACATTATACAATTTGCAATATGCAATTATATATATATTTTAAAGACAACTATGTGTTCTTTTTTATCGATTGATTTATCTCGTTATTCTATGCATTAAAAGTATTAAAGTACAGTTATTAAAATATGAATAGTTTACAAGATATTTTATGTTTCATGTTAAAGTATGTCAATTTTCAAATTCGATTATCTCGAATATGAAGCATTATACGAAAAAATTTGATTCTACACTTTCGATTAATTTTTTTAAGAGGAATCATCTCCTTCCCTGTTGTTCCACGCATTACGCTCCACCTTGTATATGAGCAATATTAATTGTTTTACGCAATCAACTCTTAATGTGCCCCGTCAATGTGCTTCCGTATAAGATTACGGAATAGTTTAGTCTAATACGAAACAATTTTTTAAGTTTGTCAAGTTAAAGTATAGGATTGACGCGTGACTCCGTGCGAGAGCGGTCGATTTATAGTCGACGAATACCGTCAATGAATTCAATCCCGACCCTCATCCCATATACGCCTCAGTCTTATAAAGCTCATTTTAGTGTAAATGTCAGATTCTGAATGATAATCTTAATATAAAAAGACAACAAAAGTGTAGAAATATGCGTAAATTATTCATGTCAAAAAAATCGAAATCGGAATTCCGACAAGTCAAGTGCGAACGTCATTATCCTGAGCCACTCACGCATCGCAGAAAGAGATACAGCACGCTAGTTTAAGATTTAGACCGAGCCGTCGAACATGGAACAAATCGTAAGATGTTACTCAATGATAAACTAAAAAACAGAAGAGACAATAGAAGCAGAAAGAAATCAAATCTAAATTATTGAATATTTTTAATAATCATCATTTTAAATATAAATAGAAAAATCGCAAAAAGATTAAAATCTTTGTTCCTTATTATATTTGAAATAATAAAACGATATATATAGATAGCTTGGTTATTACGATTCGTACATATATACAAGTATACACATGTACACATGCACATCATAAGCATAAAAATATGATAATTCAGGATTTAAGATACCTTTAGCTGAGGAGTATGAAAAATTGGAGACAAAAAAGTAGAACATCCTTACGAAATCAAACAAGTGCATTAAGATAATATTCTTTTTCGTGCGTTATTCTTTGCCTCTTCTTTCTTTTTATTGTACTTTTATTTAAAAAGCTTTTATTAATAAAGCAAAATATTAAAATATCTACACGACGAGAAATCTCAAATCCGAGACGAAAAGAAAATCGGCAATGGGCCATATTGAATTGAAGACTGAGCGCAACATTAAGTGCGTGCGTGTGTATGCCTACGTATGTATATGCTTGCAAATATTACTGCAGATACCAAATTTCTTCCGTTTCAGGCTTTATCCTGCTGATAATATCCTCCATTTCCGTTATATATCTTTGTATTCATGATATACGCTTTTCTCGCAATCTTCGTGTAAAACAAACCTTTTAATATTTTAATTTTGGAAATATATGTATATACGGGTTTACTTTTACAACATTAAATTCGTACATTTCTCTTTGATCGTGTCTAAAGCTATACGCATATCTACGGATGATTCTTACGTTACTTTAATATAGATATGAGAGAGATGAAATAACAAAGTCATTAATGAGATAATGTACAGCTCTGTTTTATGGAAATATTATTTTATTCGTATTGCTTATAACGATAATACCATTAATAACTACAAAATTCTAACTAACAATACTTGAAATAATTATTCTTAAGAAATGAAAAAGATTTTTCTTATGGATACTGAAATTAAAATTTTTAAGCAAATAATAGTAGGCGATTTTGCAGAAATCAAATACGATACGATTGACAACGTAATCACGTATGAAAATGAACGATAGCATACCTAATTTTTTCCGTGGAAAATAGATCAAAATTTCCTCTTTCGATTTCTAATAAGATAATTATATTTGCGGTAATGGAAACTGTGACGTTATACATGGCATTATCTTTGTAAGTAAATAAATAAGAAGTGTTTAATTCGACAGGAATAAAACATTTTTCATTATTAAAGAAAAACATTGCGCGGTATAAGAAGCGACAAAGAGAGGTAAACTCCTGCATTTCAATACGATGCAACGTTTTTTCTGAGATAGAATGGTAACGATAGTTAGGACTTATAACGATAGTAAAGAGCTGTGCGCGTGTACAAGTTTAGTCACGAGAAATAAGGGAATAAGTATTATAAATACAACATTATATATTAGCAATAATAGTACAATGTGGTACAGATAAGTGATAATATAATGGTACCAATAACATTAGGCACAGTAATATTAATAATAGTAATAATAATAACGTTAATAATGATGATAATAATACTAATAATGATAGCATTAATAATAATAATAATAACTACAATAAATATAACAATAATAATGATAATATTGCCCTTATTGTAGTTACTATTGCATATTGCATATTTATCAAATATTTATTCAGCAAATAATTGTGTAGTATCATTGCAAAACATATTTACAAAATGACAAATAGAGGTGCATGACAATTGTAAAGAAAAACATAGGAGTGTCAAAAATAGGATAAAATTATTTTACAATGTAAAGGTATCTCAATAATACGCTTGCTTCATCTTGTCGAGATTGCTGTGTGTGTGTGTGTGTGTGTGTGTATGGGCACACACGCG
>NJRL01000962.1:54645-65752 GCA_003063815.1 Aphaenogaster rudis
CGCGGGATCGGGAGCGACCGATCGCGCCGCGCTGTATATTGTCGATCATTTCGAGATCCGGCCTTGCTTACGCGTCCCGCGATCCGCGAAATACGGAAAATACCGCGCAAAGTAAATTCGGCGAACGAGGCCCGCGAATCTCGGAAAACGACCCGCGATTCTCGGAATCGCGTCGCGCCGCGAACAATACCGCGGAACCCACACTGCGAGCCGCCCGCGAGCCGTCAAGCATCGCGCTAGCCGCCGGCCCCGCGAAGGCCAGCTGCTCCGCGTCACCGACCGCGTGGAATTGTCAACACGCCCGCGAATCGGCAAAGTAACGCAAAGGCCAAAGCAGGCCGAATTATAAATACAATTAAACACCTGTTTCCGCCGAAAACTAGGTCGCGGCAAAAGATCACCGAATTAGCGACACGCCGAAATAATCCCGCGTACCCGCATAAACCCCGACCGGCAATGTTATTATTACTCGTATTAATACTCGTGATCACAACATCATTGTAAATAATTCACACGGTCGGACGACGCTGATCGACGCTTCATTGTAATATCCATCGGCATTTATATTTATAATAAATACATCTATCCTACGAACCGTCTCTCTTTCTCTCCGCCGTACCCGGACAATCCGACGAGCCATCCGCCCGTAGTACGGAACACCGCAGCGCGAATCGCGCGATCCGACGACGCCAAGAACGACGTACTGTCGAACCGCGCGTAGGAGCGTTTCATGGCGCCCAAACAGGGATCGGCACGACAAAGAGAGACATAATCATAAATACATAGAATGTCGACCGCGTGGATTCACGAGTTACACCGACCGGAATTAGAAAACGCACTGAGAAACGCCGATCTAGATACGACCGGACCGGTAGACGAATTGCGCCAACGACTCCGGGAGTACGTAAAACGCAATCCCGACATGTTTACCTCCGCAGCCACCCTCCCCGCGAAAGCCGCGAACACAAAACCCGCGACGATAAACGTCATCCCACCCTCCCCTACGATGAACGAAGGAACCGCGAACGCGATACCAGAGAGGACCGCGGACCCCGCGTCGATTATGGACCGAATTCGGAAGTGGGGGTGTCACTTTGACGGTCGCGACCCGTGGTCGTTCCTGGAACGCGTGGAGGAGCTGGCGGACAGCTACCAAGTTACGGAGCAACAATTGCTCCTCGGGCTGCCCGAATTACTGCGCGGAGATATACTCCCGTGGTATAGGAATAACCGCGCCCGCTGGCACACCTGGGGCGAATTCTGCACGGAGCTACGCGAGCAATACGGCCCGCGCCAAAGTCGCGTGCAACGACTCCAAGATATCGGCGCCAGGCGGCAGAGGCGGAACGAACCGTACATCCAGTACGTAACCGATATACAAACATTAATATGCCGAGCCGGCGAATTTACCGCCCAAGACGAATTAGAGCAAACATACGAGAACTTGCACCACGAAATTTTACATCCGCTGGGCCGACGTGAGAGACCTGTCAGACGTACGACAAAGAGTCACCGAACTTGAGGAGTTACACAAGAAACGCCAAGCCGAAAACAGAGAAATCTCACAAGAAAGAACGGAAATGCCCGAGCGACGGCGAGGAGTCGTGGCAGCCGTAGCTTACGATGCCAACGAGTGCTGCTGGCGCTGTAAACAGCGCGGGCATACACGCCAGGACTGCCGCCGCCCACCAAAGAAATTTTGCTCACGCTGTGGCAGGGACGGAGTTCTCACCCGCGAATGTCACCCGCCGCCGGGAAACGGCGCCAGGGCCGGGTCCAGCGCGACCAAACCCCGAGCCCGCACGTAAAATTTACGCCAAGGCCGCACCTGACCGTAAGCATCGGCAGTCACCCGCTACAGACCCTGATCGACACTGGGTCGGAAATTTCTTTTATAAACGGCGCTACCGAGAAAATCGCACGAGAAATGCTTCAAGTCCCGAGCCCCACCACTGGTCAGGTGCGGCTCGCGGACGGATCCACCGTCACTTTTGCCGGAAGCGTGTTCCTCAGCATACGAATCGGGCAACGTATCATGACACAATTTTAAAATTTTGCCCGAGTTAGAGAATGAAATGCTCATCGAGGTAGACCTCTGGGCCCTGACGGACATCGAGCTCCGGCCACCGAGACAACTACAAACGGCCCGTGAAAATGACCCCCGGACGGCGACCACCGTCACCGATGAAAAAACAGAATTAAGTGCGTTCCTACGACGCGAACTAGAAAAATTCAAACACGTATACGGGCCAACCGACCGATTACACCACCGGATACGCGTTTTGACCGATGTGCCAATAAAACAAAGATACCGACCACGAAACCCAGCCATGCAGGCCATTATAAACGAAGAGGTAGTCCAGATGCTACGAAACAAGATCATAGAGCCGTCACACAGTCCGTGGAGCTCCCCGATCGTAATCGTCCGCAAGAAAGATGGCCGACCAAGATTTTGCATAGACTTTCGCAAAGTCAATGACGTAACCGAACGCGACGCGTACCCGTTGCCACAGATACCGGCCACTTTGGACAAACTACGCTGAGCACAATACCTCTCCACGCTGGATCTTAAAGATGGATACTGGCAGGTACCGCTTGCCCCCGAGAGCCGGCCCGTCACCGCGTTCACGGTGCCAGGGCGAGGGCTAATGCAATTTCGCGTAATGCCATTCGGATTGCATTCCGCGCCGGCCACATTCCAGCGGCTACTAGACACCATCCTAGGGCCCGAATTAGAACCAAACGTATTCGTATACCTCGACGATATCATCGTCATTAGCCGTACGTTTACGGAGCACTTGACCATGCTGGCCGAGGTATTTCGACGCCTGCGCCAAGCAAAATTAAGAATCAACCCCGATAAGTGCAAATTCTGCGTCAACGAATTGCGCTACCTCGGGCACATCGTGAGTCGCGAGGGGATCAGAACCGACTCGAAGAAAACTAGAGCAATCGACCAATGGCCAGCACCGACTACCGTACGACAAATACGGCAATTTTTAGGCATCGCGTCGAGGTACCGAAGGTTCGTGGAGAACTTTGCCACGGTCGCCGCCCCGCTCGTGGCGTTAACGCGGAAACACGCAAAACGGACGTGGGGGACACCCGAGCAGACAGCCTTCGACGCGCTAAAAAACCGCCTCACGTCCTCACCTATCCTGGCCTTTTGTTTTTTTTGCGGGGGAGGGGAAAATCTTCTCGAGGCCGCTGCAGGACGAGATCTTCAAGTCCAGGACTCCTTTCCCAAAGAGAAGCAGCCCGAACCTTCTGACCATCAGTCCAGCAGCGACAAGACACCCGAGAGCCCGTACTCCCGGGTAGTGTGGGATTCGATCAAGAGTACATCGCGAGGATACTACTCCCATCGCCTACCCACTAAAAACCCCTCCTCATTGGCATATCATCCATCACAGACCTAATAGAAAGTCCCGGTTACAATTGTTCATTATTTCATCGGCAACTTCCAAATTGTCCGTGGGGTCTTTCGGCCCCCCATCTAGAACGGGTTATAGTCTCTTACCTAGTATATCCAAACTATCAATAAAACATCGACAACGAACAACTATTTACATATGTACAGCTGATTATTTACATATTCTAGGTGTATTAATACACTTCCTAAGAGATAAACTTTTCGCGTGTGTAGTTTAACCCCCACTGCCCGGCTCAGTGAGACTCTGGGGAGGAGGGATAACGACCATTAACCACTAGAGTATGATCTACACACACACGAGCACACTATAGTTGCGGAGTCCGGTCAGACGGTCGAGGGGAAAGGGCAGGAGCCCTCTGCCGCTCCCGTTCCGCCAGCTCCTTCTGACTCATCACCTGCTCACAGAAGGTCAGGAATGCTGTCCAATATTCTGGGTTTGGGAGGGCAGCCTCGAATATCGAGCCAAGGCTCAAATCCGGACCCATCGCTTCCTCCAGGGTCTCCCTTTGCGCTGTCCAGGCAGGACAGGCCTCCAAGGTATCTTACGCTGAGTCTATGGCCCCCTCGCAATGTGAGCAGACAGGTGACTCGGCTCTTCCAATACGGTACAAAAAGTCGTTGAAAACTCCATGCCCCGTGATAATCTGCGTTGCTCTGAATGACAGAGTCCCATGGTCTCTGTTTATTCACTCCTCTAGTCTGGGTACGAGTGCCTTCCGGACCCTAACACCTGGCTGGCCTCCTTCATAATTATCCAAGGTTGTCTTCCACTCTGTGATGGCCCGTATGCGTTCCTGCTCTCTTAGAGCGGCACGAGCTCTCCCGGTCATCAACCCGTCGGTCTCCAACATCTCCCGTGTCCGTTCGTATACACGTTGGTGTTTTTCCATAATAATATTTGCCGGAATAATTCGTGCGAGAATGGTAGCCGCCTTGAACGAGACGGTGCGATATGCAGAGATCACTCTTAGAGCGATGCGCCGTTGTACCTTTTTTAACTCGGCATGAATTTTTCTATCCTTCTTTATTGCGCTGCACCAAATTGGGGCTTCATACATTAGAATCGAATGGATCACCTCCGCGTACAACCGTCTACGACGTTCACCCGGACCCCTCAGGTTTGGCATAATCCGGCTGAGTGCCGCAATTGTTTTCTCGGTTCTAGGAAGAAGAATCCGGAAATGATCCTTAAAATTCCATTTGCGATCTATTATAATACCCAGGTACTTTATCGTGGGACTAGGTTTAATTATCACGTCCGCTACCGGTATCGTGGCTAGTCCAGCCTCCTTTTCATTCACCCCAAAGACCATAACTTCCGACTTCTGCGGGGATACATTCAGACCGAGACGTCTGATTTCCGCTAGAACCATCTCCAGAGCTACTTCCGCCTTGGCTCTTATCCCCTTCAGGGTTTTGCCTCTCACCACCAGAACCGTATCATCCGCGTAGCATATCGTGTGGCAACCCTCTGGTAACCACAATCTCAAAACAGAATCGTATGCCACGTTCAAGAATAGAGGGCCCAAAACAGAACCCTGAGGCACTCCGCATGTAACAGGACGGCTACTAATAAGACCTTGTCTATCATATACAAAGCTTCTATCTGAGAAATAATCTCTGGTGATCCTTCGTAGGTATTCAGGGGCTTCCTTGGCAGCCAGCGCCTCATGGATAACTCGCCACGGTATAGAGTTGAAGGCATTTGCGATGTCGAGGCTTATAACATAAACGACCTCCCCGTCCTCAACACCTTCCTCGACTAATTCACGAAGGCATCGAATGGCATCCATTGTGGATCGGCCCTCTCTGAAACCAAATTGTCGGTCCGCCAGACCTCCAGTACCCTCCAAGAACACAACAAAGCGACGTGCCAAGACTCGCTCCAAAAGTTTGCCTGCATCGTTGAGCAGACAAATGGGCCTATATGAGGAGGGGACCCCTTCCGGTTTGTTCTCTTTCTTTAAAAGAACTAGACGGGCCACCTTCCATATCTTTGGAAAACAACCCCCTCTAATGCATCGGGTGAAACATTCTCCCCAAGCCACGCAAAGCAGGCCCGTAGTCCGTCTCAGGATCGCGCCAGAAATGTCATCCGGACCCGGCGCCTTGCCGTTCTTTACGCGTTTTAGGGCTTTTATAATCTCCTCCGGCGAGATGACTAGGTCCGGATCTTTATTTTCCACGACTGGGCCGACCGTCATTATCGAATCTGTAGAAAATAACGTACCAATTACCTCCTCTAGTAACACAGGATCCAGAGTCTCGCATACAGCAGAACCCGAACCACGCAGCCGGCCAAGCACTTTATAGGGTCTACTCCAAGGGTCCTCATCTAGCGTCGCCAGCAGTTCTCCCCATGCCTGTGATTTGGCCTTCCATATCGCCGACCGAAAGGATTTTCTCGCAGTCTTAACCGCCCTATCTAGTAGGCGTTGTTCTGCTAAGGCGGCTCGTCCCCTAGCCCTAGTGGCCTTTCTGCGACATCTAATACACTCTCTGCGAAGTTGAGCAATTTCTTCACTCCACCAGTAAACTGATCGTTTCCGGTTACCCGAATTGGTTCGGGGCATAGCTACGTCGGAAACCTGTCGAAGGGTCTCGGTGAACCACAATGCCCAATCCGACGCTGTTGATCCCTCAGCCGGAGGGAATCATGTTTTCACAATAATCGCTGCCATTAATAAGTCATCATTCAGGCGACGCAAATTCCATCGGGGAAAGCGTCGATTGGTCCCTCTCGTGGAGATAGGAGTGTCACGATGGGGCGCTATGCTAATAAAAATACATCGGTAGTCCGATAAAGTTTCGGATGTTCGGTCCACTTCCCAATTCGTAATCCTGTCAGCCGCCGCGATATTTGCCCATGCAACATCCACCGCTGAAGTGCCACGTGGATGATCGCAGGTCGGTTTCGTGCCTTGGTTTAGCAGAAGGAGGCCACGGGCAGCCGCCCAGTCCGCCAGGTCTCCCCGGGCGTTTCTTCAAACGTCCCATTCTAGGGACCTCGCATTGAAGTTACCCAAAATAACAAGGGGGTGTTGTCTAAATCTTCGTAATACTGTATCCAGTTCGTCCAAGTATAACTCAAAATGTCTAACGGGTCGATTTGGAGAAATATAGCAACTCGCTACCGCCACATCTCCCCATAGAACCACCACAAAACCTCGGCCTCTAGCCAGAAGACAACAGGATAAACTTATGCTCTCTTTCCTCCAAAAAATTGCCGCAGTTGGCCTTCTATCCTCTGATGTAAACCATCGGTCATCGTCCGGTATTATATATAGTTCAGCTACCGCGGCGAGATCAACGTCCCTCTCTCTCATGACCTGAAACAGGAGATCGTGTGAGAGCCTTGCATGATTAGCGTTAATTTGAACCAGCTTAGCCATCTTCTCCTTTTATACACTCCATCTGGTCACCTACGCTCCGATTTTCGGTGTCTAACATTGTTTCCGGGGGAATGTCTAGAGTTACATCCACCGGTATCATCGTTGTTTCTCGCTCAATCTCTGCATCCACCAGAGTTGACGTTTCCGCATTATTATTGTCTTTAGCGGCTGTCGTCAGCCGGGGAGGCCCCGCTTCTAAATCCGGAGAATTTTCCTCAATCCGGCTGAATCCCCTCTTCGGCTGACGTGTCGTCCTCTAATCCAGTCAGCACCGGTCCTCAGTCTAGCCGGGGGACATGGTACACAATTCTCGCTACCTGCCCTGTGCGTTGCTGTTAGGCCCCTAATAGCACACACCGGGCAATGGGGCTCCTCTATGCATCCTCTCGCCACGTGGCCTCCTTTGCCGCAATTGAAGCAAAGGCCAGTGCGATCAATAGAACTCGGACACCTCTGACGGGTATGCCCCAGCGCGAAGCATTTAAAGCATTGTAGTGGCCTCTGCTTCAACAACTCTATTTTGGCCGAGGTCCACCCAAGTCGAATTTTTCCATCTCTTGTAGCCTTAATAGCGCCTGCGAGTGGGCATCTGGCCCATACTGCGCAGAGGCCATTTCTCATGGACCGGATTGGGCCCATCAGGATCTCTGGCATGGGGACCTCTCCTATCCTTGCCAGTTCCAAGGCTACTTCAAAGGACGAAACTGATTCGTCAAAGCCGACAATGCTTACTTCCGCTCTACGCATCGGTCTAGAGATCCTGACGTCCTCTTCCTTAAGGACCTCGCGCAAGCGGCCTGCCAGTTCGTCCGCCTTGATGGCCATATCTTTTCCCGCTATTTCGATAACGAGGCCCCCCGTCACCGCTCTTCTCACTTTGCTTTCTTTATCAGATATCCCTAACTTTTCTAGGGAGATCCTATCTCTCGCCTTCTTCAAAATATTCGCATATGATGCTTCATTTCCGACGCATGTAATGGTGACGGCCGCGGTCTTTGGAAGAGTCCTTCGTTGAGGTCGAGTACGTTGAGTCCCTCCGACTGGACCAGTCTGCCGTGGATCATGGAAAGGGCGAATCTGGTCCCCGGTGTCTCGCATTTGGTCGTCATTCTTTCTCTTGTGGCGTCTCACGCGTCTCCTTCGTCCATGCGCGACCTCGGCCCACGGCTCCTGTCAAGACGACGTATGACCAGAGGCTGCCGACGCGGTCGACATTATCCTTTCCGCTTGTATCCTCCGTAATGCTATTGCTTCGTCCACCAATGACACGCTAGGATGGATTTTTCCGGGTTTTAAATTGGGAATTCTAAATTCCGGTTTCCCTGCATTTCTTTTACCCTGTTTTAACTTCACAGATTCCCCATGTTCTCCGTCCCAAGGGGGCCGATTTAGGTGACGCGGCGTTCCTGTGCCCGGTAGCGTTCGATTGGGCGCGACCCGAGCATCCTCCTCTGTGCTAGAGACGGGTGGCTGCCACCTTTTTCCCTCTTGTCTGTTTTCGGGCGCAATAGGTTTCTTCTTTCGGGGGGCCTCCCCTTCTCTACCAGTTCCCGGGAAAATCGCAGTCGCTTGTGATATTGGAGTTTTCAAGGGCTGCTCATCTCGTTTGTTCAAGGCTCTTTGAAGCTCCTCCTTTTCCTTCATTAGCGTTAGACAGCGCTCTCTATTAAATTCCGAGTGGCCTGACTCCTCCGCACGTATAGCTAGTTTTTGGATGGCCACTCTAGCGAGGTATATACCCATCTTTATTTGGTTTCTTAGGCCCCCATTAAGGTTTGTGGATTTCTTTCTCGCTTCCTCCGCTTTAGACAGTAATCTAGTTGCCTCTTTAGTCATCTGTATGGAAGACATCTCATTATATAACTCCGATTTCGTATTAATTTCCGTTCGTTGCTTTGATGATAATGATCTCTCCGTTTCCGTCTGTGAGCTTTTCCTCTTCTTTGATTTGGAGCCTATGGAAGAAGTGCTCTCTGCATACTCCCACTCCTCATCACTTAAATCCGCCTTCCACGTCGGGGTTTTGTTTAGTTTCAGTTTTCGTGATGGGTCCTTGACGGCCCATTTCGGTAACCTGCTTTTCTTTTGGGTAAAATCCTCCGAGTCACTCTCAGAAACGACTGAGATTATATCCTCCGATCGATCCGGTTCTCCCCTTTTTGGCAAACCCGCCATCTTTGGCGTTTCAACTTGTAAATTAGTTGAAATTCTCCTGTTCAGAATTACTTTCGGAAGAGAACGCAATGTCCGTTACCTCGGCGATCTTTTCTCCTTTGGTTCTTCTGGTGTAGATGTCGGAACATATTTTCCTTCTGTTGCTGTTGCGATTGCTTTTTCCACGAGAGGGCTCGCCAGCAACCCTCTCGTTGGCCCTTCACCGGATTTAGCACAATGCTCCGACCTGTCGCGGACAGGGACAATATCCGCAACCTGCCGGTCCCCAGAGATCCGACCATCCGGGGGTGGTGTCTTCTTATTGGTATACATCCCATAAGAATTTTTGGGTTTGTTTTGCAAGGGTCTCCTTCCCTTGTCTCGGCGATAAAAGTAAGCTCAGCCTCCAGGCCGAGGAGCACAGGAGGCGCTGCGTAAAGATGTTCGCAATGGATCCGTCGTGAAATCCCTTACACAACCGAAGTCTACCCGGCTCAAGTGTTCACCGATGTTCATAGATACTCAAAGAGTTTTAACTTTACAACAGGAAGAAAAACTTATATAGTACCACTATTTTAAAAGTCAATCCTCACGGACATCGCTAAGAATCGACCGAAGAAAACGCAAAACTACATTGATATATGTACAGCACTAGCCGGTTCCTGCGACGTCTAGTTGCAAAAGACAACCCCTTATCTTATTATATACAATGTATACAAATGTCTTTCTTTATACAATGCTAATGTCCCGCTCGAAAGGCAGGGTGCCTTCCAAGTGTATCCTTTACAATAATCAGAACTAAATTCGCATACTACGAAAGACTCTAAAAGTCGGAGGAGATCAGTAAGATCTGTATAGACAAATCCATGGCATTACAATGCGCCGTACCCTTCGAAAGATAACTCCAAGAGTTTTACAACCGGAAGAAAAAAAAAGAAAAAAACTTTTATAGTACTACTATTTTAAAGATCAATCCTCACGGACATCGCCAAGAATCGACCGAAGAAAAAACGCAAAGCTACATTGATATATGTACAACACTAGCCGGTTCCTGCGACGTCTAGTTGCAAAAGACAACCTCTTATCTTATTATATACAGTGTATACAAATGTCTTTCTTTATACAATACTAATGTCCCGCTCGAAAGGCAGGGCGCCTTCCAAGTGTATCCTTTACCATAATCAAAGAATTGAATTCGCATACTACAAAAGACTCTAAAAGTCGGGGGAGATCGTTAAGATCTGCATAAACAAATCCATGACATTACAATGCGCCGTGCCCTTCGAAAAATAAACCACAAATGTCCAGTTTTTCGAACATCAGGGAACACACCTAGAGAATCGACTAATCTTATAAGAGGTTAGTGCATTGTGATTTAAAACATCCAAGTGTATTTCCCGTATAGCCAGAGTTATGAAAATCGTAGTTAGGGAAATTCGGTGATTTCCCAATTTACGCCAATTTCCACTGCAATCATCTCTTGAGGCAGTGGTAGCCCTCTCTACTTACTTTAGTAACCAATTTAGAAAAATTACCAAATCTAGAGAATTTCCAAAAGTTGTTTAAAAATCAAACAAATATAATAAACGTGTACAGTGAACGTTGTACAGACTATTTATCGTGTCAAATTACAAAGAATAACGTTTTGACCAAAAATGATCAAAATTACAAAAAATGACTATATATCCTTTCTAAGCTTTACATAGGACGGTCCTATAACAAAATTTTTCATCTTGGACAAATTCTTGTAAAAAGTCCAAAAACGCAAAAATTCGGACCATATACAGGGTGTCCGAAAAATTGCCTGTCACACTTCGGGAGGTGATTCGGGACAAAAAAGGAAGAAGAAAATGATATATAAACATAGGTCCGGAAATAAGTCGTTTCTGAGTTATAACCACCTTTATGTTAAGAAAATCATAATTTGTAGTCCGCTTGACATCCTTCTTTTTTAAGTTTTTCTTAAATTAAAAAATTTTATGTTTTAATTTTTATTTATTTTTATTTAATTTTAAATTTTTATTTTTTTTTCAATTTTTATTTTTTATTTTTTTTTTATTTTTAATTTTTTTAGTTTTTTTTCAATTTTCCAGTATTTGTGTGTAAATACACGATTACATTATTTTTT
>NJRL01000963.1:0-69764 GCA_003063815.1 Aphaenogaster rudis
TTTTCGGAATTACGATCATTTCATTTCTGCACAATTACAATCGCGATCGTCTTATATGAAATTCTTGGAAGCCAAACCGATCGGCCATAAATTAAATAAATTAAATAAAAAGTAG
The DNA here is from genome assembly GCA_003063815.1 of Aphaenogaster rudis. Taxonomy (NCBI): domain Eukaryota; kingdom Metazoa; phylum Arthropoda; class Insecta; order Hymenoptera; family Formicidae; genus Aphaenogaster; species Aphaenogaster rudis. The sequence continues at coordinate 116 of NJRL01000963.1, forward strand.
ACAAAATTGATGAGGTTGTAAATCGCGTGCTTTAATATTGAAATTAAGAAATTTAGAAAAAGCAGGATCGATCGGTTTACTTCTGAATGGCTCAGAGACTTCTTCGGTTTATTCGAGATCGTCTTTTCGGCATTGACGCAATTTCGCATCGCTGGTATTTCGCGCATACTTTCCGCCGCGTTACGCGCCGTGAGAGAAGTGACAATATAATAAGAAATCTCGAATCGGCTCGCGCCCGCGTCGCGGAATATCTTCCCGTCCACGAGCCAAGTGAAACCGGATCTTCGAGAGAACGCGGCGTGTCAGTGCCAATATAAAGACAGCCGGCGCGAAATACTTCTAATTCGGTGCACGCTGGAACCGCGCGAGTGCGGGGACTCTTTGACCCCGCCCGCGAATAATTTTAGGCGATAAACCGCGAGCCTAATTTTTAACAATCCGCGGTAATTGCACATCCGCCACGACGACGACGACGATTCTTGAATCGAATTTTCCATTCAATATTGATAAACGATAATCACTAATGGAGGAACTAATGAAGAATCTAACAGCCAAATATTTAAAAAATTTCGATGCAGGTAAAAGTAGGCAGGTAAAAGCGGACACTATGCAGAACGGGCACTTTTGTTAAGTCTATCTCTTTATTCTTCCTAATAATTCTTAGAGAAATATTGTAAAGTGCGCAAAGGGTTTTTTCCATGAATCCCAAGGGTCCGGGGGGAGGGGGGGGGGGGGCTTTGTGAGAAGTAACGAGGGCCTGGTCGCTATTATTAACGCTATTCATATATGTATATGATAAATGAGTATCGGTACCCTTATTTTTAAGCCTTACCGTTTTTCCTAAACAGAAAGCTCAAAGAACGAATATTACTACAACGGATATACTTTGGGTCGGCATACATCAAACAAACAAGTAAAATCTTCATAGACTTTCTAACTTAGGCACAAATTGTATTGTTGCTTTTAGCAAAGTTAAAAGTTAAGGTTTCTCGAATTTATTGCACATGTCATAAATAAAAGTTGAAAAGTGTTCTTTTCTTTTCTTTTTCGTTATTTTCGGTCATTTATCTTCTTTTATCCTCTTTTTCTTTTGTCTTCGGACTTATTGTCGATGTTTAAGAAACATATAACGGAATTTTCAACAATGTCTAACTTTCATCGTAGGATTTTACTTTTCAAGATTTGCTGGTAACATTGCTTTGCATTTAACAAAAAAACTTTTTAAAAACCTTGCATTTTTGCCATATATCCCATAGGGGTGGGATATACGCCTTATAAAAAATTTACAAATAATGTTTATAAATAAAGCAATAAAATGATATAATAACTTATAAAATGTGTGTAAAAAGTTTATTAGGGTATAAGAATAATAAACAAATATACGAAACGAAATAATAATAATCTTGCATGTTTGCGGGCTTGATTGATAGCTATAACCACTAATCAGGAAGTGGGAAAAGTTCGCGTCTCTCTACTTTAGGACTCTAGACTCTAAACTACAGAGCGTCTGTATTACGGCATATAAATCCCGTACGCTAAAAATGCCGTATATCCCAAACGTGGGACATACAAGATATCAAGCTAAACAAAGAATACAAGAGTTATGCACTTGTGTGTGTATTTAGTTGTATTCCATCTATATATATATGAATAGCATTAGGGTAACTCCGGTATTTACGCCGCGCGAGGATTTACGCCGCAGAAGTCAGAAAAAATAGGAGTAAAGGTAATTTGCTCGCAACCACTCTGTTATATGCCTTTATGCCATAATAGAATACCGATACTCATTTATCATATAAATATAAATGAGTATCGGTATTCTTATTTTTAAGCCTTTCCTGTCTTACCGTTTTCCCTAAACAAAAAGCTCAAAGAACGAATATTATTACAACGGATATACTTTGGGTCGCCATTCATCGAAAATATGCAAGTAAAATCTTCATAGATTTTCTAACTTAGGACAAATGTGATTGTATTGTTGCTTTTAGCAAAGTTAAAAATTAAGGTTTCTCGAATTTACTACAGATGTCATAAATGAAAGTTGAAAAGGATTCTTTACTTTTCTTTTTCGGTCATTTACCTTCTTTTATTCTTTTTTTCTTTTGTCTGCGGACTTAGTCGGACTTGTCGATGTTTAAGAAACGCATAACGGAATTTTCAAGAATTTCTAACTTTCACCGTAGGATTTTACTTTTCAAGATTTGCTGGTACGCAGAAATCTCTTACACGTGCGAAGGAAATTACATTTCGGCCGCTATTTGCATCAATCGATGTGTTTAATCGCGTTCTGAGATATCGCTATCTCGCGTCTGTATTTTATCATAAAATTCTGTCGTGCAAAAAGCTTCAAGTCAATATGTTTACAAAAGCGATTTAACAGTTACAAATGTCGGAACGCACGAGCGTTTTTACTTGCGAAATTAAAACCTATAGGCGTCAAGAGCAACCGTTTTCTCGGCTTTGTCGTGCTATTGGTCACGGTGCGACACAGGTTTCTTTCAGCTGGAAAAAAGGAGGATTATGCCAAAATACTGTTATATATATCTTTCTCTTTCTTCCTCTCTCCCTCTGTTCCCTCCCTCCCCCCCCTCTCTCTCTCTCTCTCATCGTCAAAGTTAGCCTACAAACTCATCGGCGCGCGTCCACCTCGCAACTTTCAATCACAAGACAATTCTACTCGGCCGACGGTAATTACGCGGTGCAGCGCGACGGCGCGATGCAGCACGCTAAGATTTTCCGCGTGTCACTAGGTCACCGTACCCTAGTGTCCTACGCGAGGACATTGAATACAGATCGCTCTCTAAATATCGGAGTGCTGGCGGTCGCATTCAGCGGCCGTCGTTCCCGAAGTAAGTCCAGGAACGTAGCGAGCTAGCGGCCGAGGTATCGGCCGAGGAAGAACCGGCGAACGATCGAGCACGAAATCGCGCGATTTCCCTCGTAAATCCGGCAAATCCTCGATTCGATCCGAAACGGCAATCATTTGTCGTCCACGGAGGCCGAGAATCTCGTCGTTATCTCGCGCGACGTTCGGTGCGGATAATCGAGGCGACTTGTTTTCGACGGTATTCTCAGCGGGAAATCTACAAATGCACGGGGAAAAAACGGTCGACCCGATCTTCCTTCTCTTTCTCTGCTCCTATCGCTATTCTTTCTCTTCCTCTCGGTCTTCATCCCGTTTGTTCCTCTCATCTCTCCTTTCTCTTCCCTTCTCCTTTCCCCCTGCCTCTTTCCCTTTCTCATAATACGAAACGAGTTTCCAGCGATTCAATGCCTTGGTCTCGCAAATGTGAAAGTACATTACTGCGGGCTCTGAAAGTTGTTTTGCTCGAAGGTTTACTTCTCGAATGGCCCTGGACCGTTCACCGAGAAAAGAGCTTCGCAAAAGAGTGTAGCGCACTATGAAAAATCACGAGAAGGAAAGAATTAGAATGGATAAAGAGAGGCGCATTTTTTCCGCACTCGGCAAATCGCGATTCCGACGATAGAGCGAAAGGATCAACAAAAAAATCGATGCCGGGTGAAAAAGAAGGCGGATACGAACCGCCTTATCAATTTATCATTCAATTCGTTAGTTATTTTAAAATGTACAACAGATTAATCAGAATGTATTAGGCAAACGTATCCCTCCTCGTCTTTGTATTTATTGCTCGAGTTCTTTTTTTCGTCGTTATATCCGCTAGTCTAAATTTTGCCTCTCGGCCTCGACCTCCTATACAAATTCGCGTTATCGTTCCCTTTATCGTCCCCCACTCGAGTGATCACACGTGTCTGTCCTCTTGAGACTGTCTCTCCTCCGCACCGTCACCTCCTCTCGACCGGATTGTATTTCTGTTACCCGTTAGTGCGTCATCAACGCATGTGCGGTACATACGTGAGGAAAAGCGTACAGAAGTGCGTCACGCCACGGTATAATTAAAGATATAATAAAGAAGCATATAGGAATTACAAATCGGAAATAAATTATAACGTTTCGCATCTGGACACGTATCATGAATATATTCGGAAACGATTTCGTTCGGAATAATTCCAAAAAACACGGGACAAAGATAGGAAAACTATAAGGAAACGACAAAGACAAGCATAGGACAAGTGACTATCATTCCGAACGGAATCGTTTCCGAATAAATTCATAATACGTGCCCTGTTTTACTCAAGGTGCGAAGAAGAGTTTATTCTTTCGATTTGTAAGCGAAGAGGTGCATCGTTAATTCAGCAAAATATAACATAAAAATATAACATAAAATATAACATGAAATATATAAATATAACAATACAAATACAAATATAACATAAATATAACATTTAAAAAGTTTAAAGATATATTGATCTCCCAATAAACTTTCCCGGAAATAAAAATCTCGAAGGGGCTCATTCAATAACAGATCCGTCCCTGTCGGCATAGCTCTTAAATCAAAATATAATACAAATATAATACAAAAATACAAATATAACATTAAAAAAGTTTAAAAATATATTGATCTCCCGATAAATTTTCCCGGAAATAAAAATCTCAAAGGGGCTCTCATTCAATAATAGATCCGTCCCTGTCGGCATATCTCTTAAATCAACGTAAGGTTTCGCTAGATATGTATAGACCTAATCGCCTTACCCTTTGTCTACAATGCGTATTTAAGGCGTTAAGACTTAAGAAATTGACCAATCGCAGTCGTTTATTCTCCTCATATACGACTGTGATTGGTCAATTTCTTAAATCTTAACGCCTTAAATACGCATTGTAGACAAGAGGTTACTTGTGCGCGCGGAACATATAATTTTATTATTGATAGAGATGATCGAATTTAGTCCACCTCGTTCTCACTCCTTTAACATCCCCTCATAACACGATTATATTATATTTTTTGCGTTTACAATTGTCGCGGTTTCTGTGCTTCATAAGACGGGAAGTCACATTTATCTGCTTCCTCGCGAGCATATTATGCGGCTTTCGAATCACTTTTTCCTTTTGTCGGTTAACTCCTCAGCGGTCGTGTATGCGCGTAAAGAACGCGTTGTTATCGGTTATATAAAATAAGAATACTTTTCGTCGAATTCTGATTGTATATACAATTGTCAATCGTATGCTCATTTATTTATTAACCCTTCCCCTTTCATAGCGGGTTTGAATCTTTTCGAATCTAGATTTCTATATGAGACTCATTATTTGTATAAACATGAAAAAAACATAAATATATATTTAAAAAAAGTAAAATAGTACAAAATGAAATAGTTTTCTCTTACCGAGAAAGATGGATTATCACCAGTGCCAGAGGCATCATTCTTTTGAGTCTCGTTGTTCGTGATTCCAGAACTGCAGGACATACTTTCAGTCAAGGTACAACGCTCCACGTCTATGATTACACAATTATCACTCATAGTTGTCTCTTCATCCTCGGATATCATAATCACATCGAATTTCGAAGTACATTGTTCCACAGTAGAAGAACGATCGTTCGTTGCACTTTCTTCACCCCAAGTTCCCATGGAATCAAAAATGCAAAATTCTTTCGAGGTGCAGTGTTCTGTAATATCATAATCTCTCACGGGTATTTCTTGATTACATGGACTTTTCGATATAGACTTTAACATAACAGATTCGGTATTCGTGGCATTTTTTTGATTCCATGAATTCTTTGATATGGATAAGAATTTTGAACCATACGGCCCTGATATTACGGATTCGTCACTCATGACACTTTCTTCCTTGGACAAGAGTTCCGAAGCATGCGATCCTGATATTAAATATTCGCTTTTCGTGGCATCTTCTTGATTTCGCGGACTTGTTGATATAGACAAGAGTTCCAAAACACGGGGTCTTAAAGGTACGTTATATGTGACATTTTCTTGAATCCATTTCAGTACTGAATTTGATATAAAAGGTTCGCTTGGCATAGCACTTTCTTGATTCCATTGATGTTCCGCTATGTCCCACGTAAAAGGTCGTATCATATTTTCTTGAATCCACGGATATTTCGGTATGTACTTTGGCGAGGCATTTTCTTGATTGCATGCATATCTCGGTACGGGCTTCGATATAAAAGTTCCGGCATTCGTGACATTTTCTTGATTTAATGGATTTTTCGATATAGGCTTTGGTATAGAAGGTTCATCATTTGTGTTATTTTTTTCTGGACTTTTTGACATAAAACATTCATCTAGCATACCACTTTCTTGATGCCATAACTTTATCAGTTCAGTTTTTATTTTAGAAGGTTTGCCTTGTATAGCATTTTCTTGATTGCATGCATATCTCGATACGGGCTTCGATATAAAAAATTCGCTATTTGTGGCACTTTCTTGATTTAATGAATTTTCCGATATAGACTTTGATGTAAAAGATGCGTCTGTCATGACGCTTTCTTGATCGCATTTCAAATCCGATAGAAGGCGATTTATTAGTTCAATTTTTTTTGGAGTATTTTCAAACATTGGAAATGATTCCTTATTGTTAGACATAATGTTTCATTAACAGACCGAAAATTAAGCCTATTTTTAATGATATACTATAACACCGCACTATAACACTGCAATTATTTTTAATTATTTTCACTTTAATAATTTTCTATATTATGTTTTTTAAATTATGTTTGTCACATGTCACGTGAAGCAACTTAGTAAGAGAACTAACTAAACGGACAAGCAAGAATATTATCGTAATTCTTGTATTTTCGAAGTGCACTGTTCACTAGTCGAGCGAATACTGCAGGCATTGAAAATGCCTTTTTCTGTACCTAAGTAAATCCCTTCGTAGGTAAAAGAAATTTTCCATGCTGTGTCTTTGCGACATCAATGGTCAAGGAAGGAAAGAAGGAAAGGGAAGAGCAAACCAGTGACGATCAGGCCATTTTCGTCAATACCTGCCAAATGTTCTCGAACATACTATTTCTGAAATCCATTCAGGTACGAATTTAAGCCTTCTAAATTAGCAATACGTAAAAAAAGTTACTGTAATTTTATTTTGAAGGTCCCAGGAAACTATAATTAGGACTCTTGCGTGTAATTCTGCGCGAAGTGATATACATATATGCACGCTACGAAATATGTCCCGGTACTATAATCAAGAATGATTAACGATATCGCTTATACACGTCGTTTATCATTGCAAACAAGCGTAATGTTTTGTGCGGGAACGCTCTAATAACAAGCGCATCTGCTTTTAATCAATTCATCAATCGCTCACGGCAAGAAGAAAAGTGACATTCTTCCGATGAGTAATTTCATGTGACACAATGACAATCGCTAATATGTTAAAATGATTTTTTCGCTGGCCTCGACAATGCAACTAAATTTGCAAAGAAGCAGGAAGTTTCATTTTAAGTCTATTTTGTAATTTATAATTCGCGCAATAGAAATTTTGCGACAAAATCATATTCATGATTTTATATATGCAATACGGAAAACATTTGCAGGGTTAATATTGTATCTGTAAATAGGAATCTGAAAGAAAAGATTGTAACCTCCATAAATATAATTTTTTAAATATAAATGTGTTTTTAAAAATAAAGATTAATTTTTTGAAAAATAGATATTAATTTTTTAAAAATGTTATTTTTTCAGATTCGTATAAAACTATAAGAGAGATATTCTCTTTTTTTAAAATAAAAAATATATATTTGATACATGCAGTAAACTAATGGATATTACAGCTATAAATCAAGTTTATAAGGTGTCAGACAATATAAGGTATTAGTAATGCCTTTGTTCGTAGAACAGATAAAAGATCTATTATTGACTAATTTTTATCTGTGTCAAATCCCAAATGAATGTTTCATTTTACAAACTTGTATTTAGTCCAAAAATATTCGTTTTAACGTTAAATTTTGATCCTGCGTATTACTTTGTGCAATGTGTGTCATTTTTGCACAGATTATTAATTATTAATTATTACAACCAGATTATTTTCCATACTGCATGCCAAACGTATTCCAGTTAAAAACAAGAATTGCATATCATAAATGCAAACGTCCCAATTTTGCATTGCCAAACATCATATCGAATGTAAATAAGATATTTCGAATGCGATTCAATGAATCAAGATATTTCTATAACAGGATACGTTCGACGAATAATAAACAGGAGTGGAATAACGCTTACATTTCGAGACATTATTTTCTTCCGTTTCGGCTGGCTTTCGATTTAATCGAGATGAAATCGATCACGTGAGTACGACGAACATTTATATATACGATATGCGCATGTACAAAGGTATACATATATGTAAGGGCAAGGTATATGCATATATAAATATGTATACACATATTTATATATACATATATATACATGCGTATTCATATGACTGCCACGGAAACGGTGACCCTTCTCGGTCGTGCCGGTCGCGATCTTAAGACGAACATGTACCCGGCATGTATCGTTTATCTGTTGCTTTGCAATCAGCAATGTCTAGTTAATAACATGTATTTGGATATAAATCGTACTATAGTCGCCAGGTCACAAAGAAAAGAGAGAGATAAAAGAGAGAGAGAGAGAGAGAGAGAGAAAATATAAGGTTCAAAATATTTAATTATTTACATATTTTCTATTAACTTGCTGATAACGAAAGAAAACATTTTTTATTAAAGCGTGGTTAGCAACATTATGTATAATTTATTAACGAAAACAGCGATTATTGTATTTTCATATGTTTATACTTGAAGTATTTACCTTAATAATAATTTGTGCAATTATGTGTAATAAATATATGTTAAAGATTATGTATCAATATTGGTAAAGTTATTTTTCCTTTCCTTTTGAAGAATTAGAAGTACACTGAGAAAAGCGTCAATCGATTATTCATTTAAAATTTTACTTGCTTTTCCTACAAATGTCCCGATGTTTGTTGAATGCTTTTAGCAGCTAAATCCTTTTTCAATCTTTCAAGTAAAGATTATTAAAGTATTCTTAGCTTCGTTCTTACGAGCAGCTTTTAAGGACAGTCGACATTTGCACGAAACGTCCGCTATATGAAAGTTGAAGTGGACGGGGCAATGTAAAACACCTTAGAGTCACGTTTCCGCGATGCGGGTGCATGATTGCGTTTATACGCGAGGTGCACCTAAGGCATCGATTATTGATTCAGTTGTAAATAGACGCGAATGATAAATTTATCAGTGGTAGTGGGAGCCGTCCTCTACCTTGATATCTATGCACGTTGTGCCTAGTTTGCGAATAGCCTTGCCATTCTACAGCGCAAAACGAGAAACTTTGCTATCCTGTAGTTTTGCACAATTATTTGAAAAGCTACACTGAGAAAAAAAAATTGTTAACTTGACTAAATTTTTCAACTAAATAAAATTTCTTCAGTTCAAGTATTTATTTATTTAACTTAAACATATAATACTTGAACTTTATTTTTCAAATATTTATAAATTTAACTTAAATAAATAAATACTTGAACTAAAGAAATTTTTATTTAGTTGAAAAATTTAGTCAAGTTAACAAATTTTTTCTCAGTGTACCTCTCTCTAACGTTAATTCATTTATCAACTATCTTAAAAAATTATTTTAAAAATAATTGATTAACACGCTACAATACTATCTTTAAATATATGTGTGTGTGTGTATGTGTGTGTGATCTTCTTAAATATATATCTTTAAATAATATTTAAAATAATGTCTTATCTCTTTAAATATTAACTACAAAGAATATATATGTAATATATGTAATATTGTTATATAATATTTATTTATTACTCTTTTAGAACATGAAAGTATTTAACGTATTAAAAACCTTTTATGCTTTTTGTTGAAACAGATATCTTGTTGTTTGTAACGGCGACTTTCACCCAGCCAAGGAAACTTTCAAGACGATACCATGTCGAAAATACCGATTAGTGCTAGGTAATACAATTGGACCGTTCGACTTTCCATTGTCTCGGGAATTAAACAATTAGAGAGTGACAATCGAATTATGTAGCGTTATTATTAAAATAGATTCCAGATGATGTGTCCTCGGCAAATTCACTTGGAAGTGATATTTGTGAATCGCGATTTTCATTGAATATACGATAAATTATTATTTTTCCTTAATCCGAAAATGAAAGTTAGGGCCTCAATAAAACAATACTTATTATTTTACAATATATATTATACAAATATTATATATTTTTCTTTAAATAAAAATGAACTATAACTTTCGTTATCTTGCTCGATTTACATCAAATTGTTCTTATTTTAATTATTTCTATTCTTCTTAGATTAATATAATACAGTAAATATTGTATATTATTTTCAGTTTTCTTCAAATATTTATGAAATTATTATTTGCGAAAACATGTAATATGGATATACATACATACATAATGTGTAAATGTATGTGTGAGTGTAAATGTACGTATGTGTGACCGCAGTGTATCGAACTCGAGCCCCTGGGTTCGCTAAGCTAAATGACAGTGCGAATTATCAATCATCCCTACAAGACTGTGCGTGTTGTGTGCGTGTGCGTAGTAGGAAATCAAAGATCCTCACGTAAGAATTTAGACATTGTCATTTTCAGATTAGCTATAGTGCACTTTTAAAAAACGTTCAAGTCAATTTAGCACTTATTCAGTTTATGAATGAAAAAGGGATTTAATTCAATAGTTTATATGTATAAATATTTTTATTACTATAATAAATAAATCTGTAAAATAAATAATAGTAAAATCTTACCATATAGAAGAGTCAAGCTTGTTATATGCAAAGCAATAATATAAGATAAAAGGGGAACAATCAGGCAAAGATGTCGAAATGTTATAAAATGTTAATTTATTTATACATAAATCAAAATAAAAAAATAAGACGTTTCGTACTCACTGAGTTTTCTTCAGTTAATAATAAATAATTAATTTTATAAAAATATGTAAAAGATAAACGTTAATCATATATAAAATTCCATAACATATTAAAACGTGAAAAATTAAATTCTTGTATAAGATAACATATGTCAACCAGCCATATCAAAAGCTGGACATATATAAATAACAGAATACAAATATTGTAAAAAATCAAACATAACGAACATAATTTCCTTGAGAGTCGCAACGTAAAATTGAAGAAAAAAAATGTAGCTTATTATTGCGAAAAGCATGACCAATTCGTCATTTTCAGGTAAGAATGTGTTAAGCCGGCGCCAGACTATGCGCGTTTTACGCGAATATTCGTGATTCAAGTCATGCCATCCTTGTTGTTTATCAAATGATAAACAAGGATGAACGATGCTCGAATCACGAATATTCGCGTAAAACGCGCATAGTATGGCGCCAGCCTTAAGTCCGTAGTAAAAAGTATTAGCCTATAAAGCTGTCAGATAAAATGTCCAAAACAGAGGTCAATATAGTTGGAAAGTAAAAATGTGAAAGTCCAAAAGTAGTAAAACGAAAGAAAAGAAAACGAGTGTTAAAAATAAGGCGATATAAATATATGCGAAGCGGTTTGAGTGATTGCTTCCTACTTGACAGAGTCGTGTGCGCAGACTCGTAAAATCTTAATTTCTTCGCAGTTAGCCTGAAACATATGGCGGATCAATCCAAAACTGTTTGTTTAAAGATGTATGTCAGACTTTCAAAAATAACAGCATTGCCATAATATTTTGCTAAGATGTTAATAATGTATTTCATTCCTACATATGAAATTTGAAGTCAATTTACCGTATCGTTTTCAAGAAAATTATTATTCTAACTGTCTGTAAGACGTCTATATTACGTCTTACAGACGTTATAATAATTTTCTTGAAAACGATAAATTGACTTTAAATTTCATATGTAGGAACGAAATACATTATTAAACATCTTAGCAAAATATTATGGCAATGCTGTTATTTTTGAAAGTCTGACATACATCTTTAAATGATATCCAAATTTTTATTTGAAGAACTTTTTTTATCATAAAAAATATAAAGGCCTTGATTTCTCCCACATAGCTAAAGTTACTTGAGGGACTCTATAGGAAACTAAAGACCTTCTAACCAGAGTCTGGAAGATAAAAAATGGCAGATAGAAAGAGATAACAAACATTTGCTTTCTTCAAAGAAAGCAATACCTGTTACCTCTTTCTATTCCATTCTATTCGCCATTTTTTATCCACTTTGGACAAACTTTGAATAGAAGGTCTCTATAGAAAACTAGAGGCCCTTTCTCTTTCTCTCTCTCTTTTCTATCTCTTTCTCTTTCTATTTCTTTTGTTTTTGACAAAACTGGCTGTCTTAAGCCTTGTGTCCACGATGCTAGAAATCGGTCCGAGATCTCGGACGGAGAAAAAATTGACCAAACGCATTGATCAATTGGCCGAATTGTTCAAATGCGATTGGTCAATTTTTTCTTCGTCCGAGATCTCGGGTCGATTTCTAGCATCGTGGACACAAGGCTTTTACGGCCAGACTCTAATTTGAGGGTCTCTATAAGAAACGATATTGTAGTGACATCTTGCGTGAAATACAAAAGTATAGGCTTGGATAAGTTAGAGCATATCTTTATCAAAGGAGCATAAGTGAGGCAATATTATTCAGTATTATCAGAAAAAGATACTGCAGTGAAATCAAGACTGCATGACGTTATATCTTATGTTGATGAAACACGGTGTATTGATAAAAAATTTTCTGAAACTAATTTTTAAATAATTCATAATATTTTGTCACACATTCTAAAATAAAATATATCTCTAAAATATATATAGAATTATTATAAATCTAAAGTATGATTATAAATCAAATAAAGAATCTCACATTTTGACAAACAAATTTGTTCCAATTAAATCTATTAAAAAATTATATTCAGTCAGTTATAATATTAGTTTTCATAATTATAATTTCTATGCCGTCATTTATTTTCTAACACAAGGTAAATAATGAAGATCGTTTGATTGACGTGTCATAAACTGCATAAAGTACTTTAAACGAGTCTGTTCATGCATTCGAGCGCCGATCTTTATGCAGATAAGTGCCGTTTCTGACATACATCCATTGTCCTTTTATTGCGCTCTGCGCACGTTCAAGAGCAGAAAAGCACAGGTGAAGCATGCACGTGGGGGAGTTCTTCCGCTTTTACAATCGTAAAACCGCAGGTGCAGCTTGTCACACAATGAACAATGCTTGAACACCTCGAACGAGTTCGCAAATTATGCGACTGCAGTTTCATGCAAATATAATTTTTCGCGAAACGTTCTCGTTTTCGAGTCTGTGGTCGAAACGATATGGTTCCACTTTCCCTCATCCCACCGCTGTAAGTCAATTTAATTTTCGCAAATTGATCTTATAATTAAGTACTAATTGACACACGCAGCCCGCTGCGCACGATGGCCCTTCCCCGTTATCTTTTGTATTTCTGATTGACGAAATGTACCAACGCGTTATTGTATGTACAATAGAATCGAGCGAAAATGCAATTAGTATAGCTTCTTTCATTAATCAAACACGTTTTATGGATATTCCCCTCCCTCTCTCACTCTCTCTCCCCCCTCTCTCTCTCCTACTTAAGTCTCAGCTTTCAGAAATTAATTAAATTAATAAGCAACTTCCACAAATTAATGAATTGTATAAAAGATAAAACATTTTATTATATATTCATAATATTTATTTTGCAGATATTATCGTGACATAATTTTAAAATATCTTTAAATATCTTTGCTACGAAATTAATTTCATTTTTGAATACAATTGGTATGTGCAGCTAATATTTTCGTGCTTATTCTAACTTAAACGATATGAAGCTAAAAACACATCATGATGAAGGCGTAACGTACAATTCGTTTCCCACAAAGTCATTCAAGTATAGCGAGGAATTGCTCGCGCGTGCAAAGTTTAAGTTTCGCGAATTTGATAGCTTGATCGTCAACGCGTGCATGATCGATCACACGAACCATATGGTTCACGTGCCCCCAGCATGGAAGTAATGGGTCATGGTTACATAAAGAAGACCTTAAACGGCGATCACGCTCTGTTCTTACGTTTCGAAAGCCGATATACAGCGCAGATGTTAGAGAAAACACGATCCCATTAAATAGAAACAATTTCAACAAGCGTTCGATCAATACAGAAACTTAATTTAACATGAAAATTACGTAAACGCAGTTCTTTCAAGAGACCAAATTAAAATAAAATTACAAGTTTCCGCAATTTTTCTTTTTACATATCTTTTATAGATAGTTAAGGATAATTATTCGGGATTAAATCAACGAATCGTGAGATTTAATTAAGAGTCTGCTTAACGGTGTCAATAGATGTATAATTTTTTTCGCATTGCAAATGAAACGAGGCTCATCCGGTGATATTTGTACAATCGATCGGCGTATTAGCATTTGATAAAACTTACTATCCTTTTTGTTTTATTGCGAAAGTCAATCAATACGTTATCGTGGTCATTGTCATTTCTGTGAATGCGATAAGTCAAATCGATTCCTCGCTGACAGAAAGATAAAATATCGTGGGAAAAACGGACGAAACTACGTCATTTTGATTATTATAAATTAGGTAAAATAAAGAATAGTACCATCCCATTGTAAATCGCAACTGCCGAAAGATAATACTCATATAAGAAATGTATACACGGAAAGAACGATTTTGCTAAAGTATCTAAAAATGTAATTAGATACAGATCTAAAAATAATTTTGTTAAATCATTAAAAATAACTATGTAGGATGCTCAAGCATGATGCAAAAAGTTTTGATATTTTAGCAACTATTTTGGACGTTCTACATAATTATTTTGACGGTCCAACAAAATTATTTTCAAATCTGTATCTGGCCAAATTTTTAGATATTTCAGCAAAACCATTCTTTCCGTGTGTCCTTTACCAATTCATTAAAATCTAAAATAAATATAGGCTATCTTAAAATTTTCATTTTTGGTACTTTTGAGGTTTACTTTTCTTATATCGAGATTGATTACTCAATAATGCGTTTAATTAATGTCAATGACTATGCGTTTATGGAAGCCATACCGACACAGGAAACGCATACTCCCTCCCCCTTCTCCACGGTCCCCCCCATCCCCCCGATTTCGATTTCGTGGCGATGGGCTCTCAATCCGGAAGTCGGTGCTTTCGAAAGGAAATACCTTCAAAGGATTCTGTTGGTCGACCGTTTCCTGCAAACGAGCCAACGGAAATTTTAACGTTTATGAAACGCATAATAAGCGGCTGCGGCTTGTCTCGGGATTACGAAGCCTCGGATGCACTTTCATGGGATGGTAGAAAGTATCAGAAAGTGATGAATGACATCACATGTATGCGATTATGAAACATGTAATGGCCATAAATTACGGCTACTCGGCAATACGTATAAAGTACAAGCAGTGAATTGCACGAATAAATAATATCGAGATGTATTGCAAAAAAATAATAACGATATTAATTTAAAAAACGCAACATGAGTCACGTTACTTGTTGTAGCTGCACGATTATGACAAGATTGTTAATATAAAAATATTCTAAGATTTCTTAACTTATTATATTTAAATCTAAATAATTAAACTTTCATCTTTTGTCAGTTTCTCGTCCACTCTGATTCAACGGTATTGTTGCTCGTCGCGCCGAGTTACGGGTAAAGGGTTAATTTTTAGCAATAGACGTTACGCTCGTTTCTTCAAGTTCGCCGCGAGCGCATTCATTGGCATACCTTGGTTATTTACGGATATTACAATTATCTCGTAAAACTTTTTACGCTTCGACGTGTTACGGACGATCGCCGTCGCAGCCGTTTCTCACGAGGGAAAAAGCGTTTCTGCGAGGACGGTTGCTTCACGCAACATAAATTTTACGCGTGGAACCGTGGACTCTCCGTTCGCGTAGGTCCGTCTTTGCAGGTGTTCCTCGCGAAAGTTTCGCACATTTCGCATGCCGCGTATCGGTTCTCAAGCCATATTAATCTGCGACGCGCCAACGCGATGGAAGGGTGGCGAAATTAAGTTAACGTGCGAGCTAATGCCCCCGCAATTATGCCGAGTCGAACAAAAATTGGCCACTCCGCGATGCGTATCAAATAAGCACGCACTTTTGCGCGCTGCGCGAGAAAGTAATTTCTTAAACGGTCAAAGAAAGTTTTTAAAACCAACTCAAAGTTTCTTATTAGAGACCGATTAAAATTTACAGACTTTAAGAGGATATAGATTGTTCACGGAAAGAACAATTTGGCTGAAATATTTAAAAATGTAGCCAGAAAATTTTATTATATCCGGTTAAATTTTTAAATATTCGAGCAAAACCGTTCTTTTCGTGTTTTAATGAATATCTAAATACTTGCATGCAAATATGAACTTATGACAGAATCGTGCGGAGATGATCGTGCGATAATCACATTCATTCACGAACCCTTCAAATTCCCCTCAATATTAATTTTCTCGTCAGTCTCCTCGTAAAAACATTTCAGAAAATTTATTCATCAATAGCGTCAATCTCGAAAAATGCTGAATTGGTACAGGAACATGAGAGCGGAGTTTATGTAAATCCTTCTTTTGTCCAGTTGTCTCGTCTCGCTGTTACGCTCTGCGTAAAATTGCCACGAAGCGGAGCAAATCGACATGCATTATTTATCGTTGGGGGTGCCTCTATGGGAAACTCTCTCGGGGGTAAAAGCGTCAATACAAGTTTTTGTGGGAATTTCTATGTCCTACGTGTACTCACATACATTATCGGACCAACGACCAGCCATTAATTAGGCCATTTCCGGCTCTAGTTCTCATAAAAATCACAACTCAATTCCGTTTGCTGACACGTATAACGAATTTAAATGCATTTTCATATAAAGACGATTTGCTATAACGTTTTATAATAATGTATACATTTTCGAAGCATTTTGTATACATTTACATTTCAGAGACATAAACAATATCTTAAAACCTATAATCAACCGGCTTAACAATAGAATTAATCATCGACTGTAGCTTTAATTAAGCTTAAAGCTAAGAGAATTAAATTTAGATCGAATTTCTCTTAAGTTTTTAAAAAATAGACTTAAACATTATTACATACTTTTCTATTATATTATATTTTTTGCGCCGTTATAAAATACCACGCATGACGGAAACCAATTATTATGACTAGTTACGTGAGCCTATTCAATTTCCTACGATTATTTAGAATCCTACAAAAGATCAATAATTACTTCAACTAATTGTAAGTGTTCTGACATTATTCGCAGAATATTCGTGACACGAATGAAGCAAACGAAATAACCAATTGTTTGTATTGTTGGTGCACCTTTCATCGTGTATTGTGGGTAACCACTCGCACGTAAAGATCTAAAGGTCCAAGAAAGGGGTTGGCACAAACAACCCTTCGATGCGGCAGATGGTCGATTGAACAAAATCGATCTCCGACTTGATCTATCGAAATCTCGACGTTGTGTCACCGCGGGGGCGCCTGGCCGCCTCTCGACTTTATTTTTAACAATTTCCACATGACGATCGACTGATAAAAGCCGTAGGGTTTCGTAGCAGATGTTCCCGTCTAACGCGTTTGCGATATTGCGCCTCC
Organism: Aphaenogaster rudis; assembly: GCA_003063815.1. Classification (NCBI taxonomy): domain Eukaryota; kingdom Metazoa; phylum Arthropoda; class Insecta; order Hymenoptera; family Formicidae; genus Aphaenogaster; species Aphaenogaster rudis. Next base: position 17,558 of record NJRL01000963.1, read on the forward strand.
GTGTTTGCACCACCACCTCGGTGTATATTTTCGATAAATTAGACGGCTCGAATAGATCCTTAAAGCTTAATCACGATAGTGCGTCGACTGAGCGCAGTCTAACCAGAGAAAAAAGAGAATTGCCCGATGATTTCGTTAGGCGAAGATCGCTCGATAAAGACCGAAGGGTTTCGTGACCGAGCAGATGCTCTGAAACTCGAAACGACGTCGTATATCGTTTTTTGGAACTTTTTTAACGTTTAGCTATATCATTTATCCGTATCGACATCTACTGAATTTACGAGAGGAAAAGAACGTAAACGAAAAATATATTCTTCAGCAAACAAAAAATACACCGCACAAAAAAATTCGAATAATATACGGAAAGGATGGTTTCGCTGAAGTCTCTAAAAATTTACCCTGATAATAATCTGAAAATAATATCTTTTTAAATCGTTTTTTACTTTTTAATCGTATCGTTTTTTGTAAATATTTTTTACATATTATATTTGATTGTTCAGAAATATTAGAAATATGTCAATGTTTCCAAGATTCAAAGAAAATTTCCAGAAAGAAACTTACTCTGTACCTAGGATATTAATTACAGATTGAATAATGAATGAGGTACGCAACATTTCAACGCGTTAACTTCGCCATCTGTCTAGGAAAATCTGCGGTGATAGCTAGAACCAAACCCAACGCAGTTTCAACGACGCAACAAATTGACGGACGAGAAAGTCAGGCAAAACCGCGAATTAGACAGCTGAAAGAATAATAGCGTTGTATTAGAGAGCGGAATCAACGATCGGTGCGGGCTTAATGCGTGATTAATGACCACCGGGGTGTGTCGCGCGACTACGTCGAACGCGATTTTTCGTCACGACAATACTCGCTGCCTTTGTCCACCATCACGTGCTGCATGTCGAGATAATAGTTGAAACCGCAACCACTCGCGAGTGAACGAAATTGGAAAAGGGGTGGCTCGCGCGGGAGGGTAAAAGGAGACCGGGTTTGTTTCACCTCGATTGCAGCGCGCACCGGCACGAGTCGCCAACAAAGGAGATAATGATACAGCGGAAACGAAAAACCGGACAATAATGTCCGGTGGCGCAAGCGATATACGACGGAAAGGGGTGCATTCGTGCGTGATCCGTTAATTGTTACAGTGCGTTTGCCACGTTATTTGGTACGATTATGCGCTGCAATAATATGTAATGCCACTGAAAATAATGATCATTTTTTTAATGTTAATTGCACGAAATTTTTAATCGAGAAGCTAACTTCCGAATTGCTTTAAATTTTTTTTATCAAGATAAAAATTATCTTATAGATCTATATAGAAAAGTTTAAAGCTTTAACACATTGAATGCAATGCAGGTCACTGATGTCCGACGCTGATCGGCGCTACCAAATTCTAAAAACTCGTAGAAAATAACATTTATAATTCTGCAAATATAATTGAAGTAATAGTCTAAAGTAATAAATGTACTACGCATGATAATTTTACATAATTCAATTATACTATATAAAATTTTATCGAGATGCGAATCTAATAATGAAAGTTTCACTCCGACGTCGCCGGAGACACAAGCGAATTAAGACCGACATTCAACGTGTTAAAGAAAAGCAGAAATTTTTATGAATTATCATCCGGAGCCTAATTACAACATCTAGAATACGATGTATTGATTGGTTAGGAGGAAACAATAGGATTACAGATACCTTTATCGCACCGTCTGGCCAAAAACGAAATGATAAGGCCAGCTGAAATGCCAGTGTTGTCGAGGGTAGGGATACATTCATTGTCTATATTAACCCTTGTCGCGGGATCGACCAGATAATTCTGTCCTTCTAGGAACAAGGTGGACTGATGTTCTCTTTTGTGACCATTACAGGTGTGTTGTGTACAGTTGCCTTTTTAAAGATTTTCTTCCTAATCCTACTATTGTGTATTACTGCAATTAATCATAGCAAATACAGTGAAATAACGGTGCGTATATGCTGACGGATTCTTAAATAAAAAAATATTGGAAATAAAATATGAAGCGGTCATCTGTGGTGGCATTGGTTGGGACAGTGATTTTTCTAATCGGAGCTGAAATTTTATTGATCTACAGTTAGGTAACTCCATTTTTATCTTTTTAAGGATATAATTTCTATTTAATAGCTATTTTATGATAATTGGTACCTTAATCTTAATTAATCTAAATCAATTTTTTTAGAAAATATAGTCAATAAGAAATCAATAAAAAAAACGATTCTTCGTAAAAAACAAAAGTATCAAATAAAATTTTTTACTCGTTAGTCTTCGAGAAAAATGATTATATGTATCAAAGTAATGCGACTCAACTAATCATGAAAATTTATTCTATATTTTTTATTTCTTTTTTATATGGAATCATTTCTATGTTAGATATTTCGTTTCAGTTAATATCGATAAAATATCTGTTTTAACAGTTGCGTGCACAACCCAAGCAAATGAAGGTATCACGTTTCAGTATAAAAACGTGAATAACAAAAAGACCACAGTTCCCGCAAAAACGACGAGCACAACAACTACGTTACCGTCTACAACAATGTCGTCGGAAAATTATACCGAGAGAACAACTACTTTGCAAACGGAAAATAGAACAAAATCCTGTACAGTAACCAGAATAACGACAACGACAACAGCATCGTCTATGGCGTCGCCGTCTGAAAAAACGAACATGACAGATAGAACAACGCATCCACCATGCACCCGAACAGAGATAAGTACAACGACGGCTGCATCCGAAACAAGTGTAACGGGAACGTCATCGACGTTTATTACAACGACGACAACACCGATGCCTTTTCCGACGACAACACCGCTGTTTCCTCCCCCAACGTCTCTTTCAACAGTTACAGAAGTTACAACAAGTTCGGCCTCTACTGATTACAATACCTCTGTAACCGCTGATACTACGATGAAAAGTACAACTAAAGAAGATAAGTCGTCTTGTACGGGAATAACTATTCCCAAATTTAATTATGTCCTTAGATATGCTGAGAAAGATTGCGTTCTGGCTAACATGACGATTCATATAAATTTGCACTCGATGAAAGATTTTCAGGTAAATAAGTAATTTATAGAAAGAAATATCGCGCCACGTATTTATGAAGAACACTTCATAAAAATGCTCGTCAAAATAATTTATATTTTTCTTTAATCAGCCGCTTAGTCACGATGCGTTTAATCATTATTTTACCGTGTAGCAGAATGTAATTGCGTTTTTAGGTACTAAAGTTAGAGGTGCCGGTGGACGCAAGGATAGGAGGTTCTTGCAATGAAAAAACAGCCACTATGATTTTGAGTTGGGAGGAACCTGCCAAAAATCAAGTGGGCAGTAATAATAACGAGAATAACATTACTTTTAAATATGACCACGATAACACAAAATTTTTCCTTGCTTCCATTTTCGTCGACGTGCATTTAAATGGTAATAATTTTTCCTCATACGTCGAATTATGTCTTAAAATTCTATAAGAACATATATACGAATGTTGTGTAATACGATACACTTGTTTATCATTTAATTTAATTTAATTTATTTTGATCTCTTTTATTTAAAAATGTTATAATAGTATTTTTCTTATTATTTCATTTAAATATCCTATAAAGGTATTTTCTCAATATTTGACAGACAAAAGAATAAAAACGGACACAATGGACAGGCGCCTGCAATTATTTTCCGCTGCGCTAAATAATGGAATATTTATATGCAAAACGGACACTAGAATAAATATCGGGTACGGAATAGACGTTGGTATTTCTGATATCTACTTAATTGTGTTCAATAAGTGTTGCGATAATTGCACGAAAACAGGTATAGTATGAGTTTTATAATTTTATCAATTGTGACGATCAAGAAATTGCATGCTTTCAGTTAAATATCTCAAATGTGATAAAACAAAAATATTGTTTCAGCGACTAATTGCATTTTCGAGACAAGTATTAAAATCAGTGCAATTATTGGTGCAATAATTATTGGTATCCTTCTCTTTATTATAATCTTTGTCTCTTATTTAATATGGTATATGCAAAAGAAAGGTATTTCGCAGGATTTCAATACCTGAGGTATTACTTTTACAGTGAGAAAATAGTTTTAAACGGATGACACAAATAGCTTTTAGAAATATGTCGGCAGTGTTGTAAAATCGAGTTATGTACCATGTGGATCTCTTACAAATGAGGACTATTAGAGAGAAACATCTACTGCTTTTATTAAAAAATGAATGTTTTTATTAGACTTCTATTAGTATTTTAATAATCATGCCGTTATCTATATTCTTCGACTTCTTTTCTTCCTTTTCATATGTTTTCCGATAGTAAACGCCCGGTATCTACGGATCGAATTGATGATCGTCGATTTTTGAGAGATGTGCCAATAAAGATTGCGCATGGCGCTGGGAAACACAGCGTTCTTTAATTAGCTAGGCTTAACAAATAGTCTGGGGTTTCGATCCCCTGTATCCGTCACGGTTACGCCCACCCCAATTACCTCGTTACTTGGTAAACTGTAACATTTACGGCGCCATCTGCGCAATCGTGTGAACGTTGATCAGCCGGGGTGTATTCTGTGAGGCATACATCCCTCATGTATATTGATTTTGATTCAAGTGATTCTCGAAGCGAAATCGTTCACATAAAATGTTGCATTGTTTTCAAATATTTTACATAGCGAGCCCCCGATGTATTCACGTAACAATGAGGATTGTCACCCACGACGTACTCGCTCAGCGACACGTACCGGAAAGAGATCGTATTTCATACCGATTCCGGCAGAAAAAATATCAAAACGCTACAGACACACCCTTCGTTTAACACCTGGATATCATATCGCTCGCTGCAGATGCCACAGCGAAATTTACGATTATCCGTGTTAATTGGTCAGCATGAATGTTCACTATCACGTGAAACATACGGGAAGCATCGTTTCTATTACCGTGAGAACCGTGGAAAATATTAGAAGAAAACCGTTCTGAATCGATCCAATAATACAGTGATACAATACAAAGAGAGTATTTATATTATTATAAAAGTAATAGAGTTAGAGAAAGAGAAAAAGAGAGAAGAAAAGCTAAAATATAGAATATTTTCCGTCAAATTTTTATATTTTTGCAGCTGATATTTTCTGACATCGATTGACTTGCTCCTTTCAAAATGTCCCAAATTTGTTGGGAAGGATACCTGGACATCTTAGGAAGCGTCAGCTGTTCGGGCGCCGTCCCTTTAAAATTTAAAGATCCTGTAAAGCCTATTATTCCTCGCTCCTCGTTTGAACTGAACCTCTTTGACGACATCGCGCAGAGGGTAAGCTGTGGAAAGTGTCCCGGTGTCGTCTATTTTGCAAAGATTTATGGGAAAATGCACAAGGAGTCTTTGAGGACTTCTTATGGGAATAACAATTTTTATTATAGCGATTGCGCACTGTGCAAGATATTCTATTGTCGATAAACAGACCGCTATATCATATAAAAATATTGCGTTTCACGGAACAAAATAACATTGATGTAATTTTTAATGAAAATTTGTAGTAACAATTTTTCATATAACGGCAATCCTGGATTATGATAAATATATGTTTGCGGAATTACCAGTTCAATTATTACGAGAAGAATTATAGAATGTTTAAGTTTTCACTTCGTCTCAGTATTTTCATATTATATGCAGCCGCGCAATTAAAGAATTAATGATTATTATGCGCACCATTAACTCTCAATCGATGCGAGAACAATGCGGGTACATGATGAGTGTTGTTTGTCCCCGATCTCAGGTCGATCTTTTTCCCTCGCAGGCTGACTAGACATTCTAAAATCAATAAATCTCGAGGGTCTAAAGGACCAGGCACGCGTGCCAGAAGGACCAGCCACGCGCTCGTGACTTCTCTTCTTTCCGAGAAATAATTTGTGTTCAACCGACGGAGTGACTTGACTCGCTTCGCAGTCTCCCAAAACCCCGACGACTTTTATTAATACAGGAAGCGCGCACGCTCGACACCTTCAAAATTGGTCTGAAGTGTAAAAAATCCCGAAATTACTGTGTGCGAAATTACCACGTGCCTGTAGCTTCCCCTTTTTAGTTTAATGTACAATAAGTAAAGAAGAAGGAAGCACATTTGAACGATTTGTTCTGCGTCGCAATAAAAAAGTTTTTAGCGATCTCTGCGCTTATTGAAAATGTAAAAATATTATTTTTACAAACACAAGAGACGCTGAGAACTCTTGTGCTGCTGCACATATAAATCATTTAAACATGACCTAGTATGTTCTCACAAACGTATTTCCCTTTCCTTTACGTACTTTTTTCCGTTGCACGAGAACAGACACCTGTCACGGTTCAGTTGTTGTCACGCAGAGCGTAGTTTCAAGCAATTGCGTCGGACAAGTCAATCTGCCCGTCTCGCGAGCAAAGATAAAAGAAGAAAAAAGGGACGAAGAACAGATACGCCAACCGGAGGTTCCGGAGTTGCTAAGGCTCCTTTCTTCCCTCTCCTCTCTCTCTCTCTCTCTCTCTCTCTCTCTCTCTCTCTCGCCCTCAAAAAGTTACGGAGGCCACGAGACGTCTTGGAAGTATGAGGGCGCAGATGGGATTGTGTTTAATGAAGTTTGGCCCGAGTTGCACCTGCCACTTTCGAAGCATCTCGGACCAACGGCCGTTACACCGCCTCGAGCACCCGTCAAGAAATTGGCGGGAACCGCGTTCCCAGGAGTCTGTGAGACTCCTATCTGACAACGGCTATTTCGAGTTTCCCTTTTTTCCGTTTGAGGCCTATCGTTAAAGTGTACACGCGTTGCAATTGCGTGCTGCTACAATCGGACGCGGCAGAGAGATTCGCGGTAACGACATTGTTTTCTCAATTTCACAATCAAGAAATGTTGTGATGTCAAATAATATTGCAGACTGCGTTTCATAATGACTGCAAAGAACTTTGATAATTTCTTGGAAAGTTATTATTTTCTTCGAAATTTAACAGAGTATTAATGTTCATTTTTAATTTTGTTCATTTCTCTCTATTATAGTATAATAAATAATGCATAATAAATATTCATTAAAAAGATTGCTAATAAATAAAATTCTGTTTCCCTGTCTATTCTGTTTCCGAATATGTATATCTGTTAACCTACATCAAAACAACTTTATAATTAATGTCGATAGAGAGAAGCTGTAAAACTGCCCAGAAGATCGGATTACTTTGTGCCCACATGACAAGATGGTTCCTCGTTGGATCAACCCACAGTTTTTTTTTCTCACTCGAAGGGACATGTCCTTCCTGTTTCTGCTTCGACTGTAGAAATATGAGAACTTAGTTACGCCAAAATGATGGGAAGAACAGGGATCTTTCACAGCGATTAATTATTCCCGACATCTGCTATGTATTGAAACGTTAAGTTTTGAAATGAATCTCTCGGCTTATCGTATTCATTATCTTTTCTTTAAAAAATAAATAATTAATATGTAATAGCAAGAATACAAGAATACAAATCGCAAATTATTATCCTGCTATTACGTTCTAGTACTTCTTTCGTTTTCGTTTACAAAGACCTTCTTTTTGAATCTCTCTCCTATTTTATGATGCAGAAGTTCTAATTTTTAAAGATAATAGCATTCCGCGAGGCTTATAATCCGTCAAGCTACCATGAGAAACACGTCTTCCTTCTATTTGCGATTTAATTACCTTCAACAGCTGGCTATTCTGCCTGCGCTTCCTGGCAGGATTTCCTCCTTTCATCTATGAATTTTAACTCATCATCAATCTGTCCCTCAGACTGACTAGCCAAAACTTTACGAAAATGAACGGAAATCTTGCACGTTATGCTTTTCACAAGACAAATATAAGATCAAATAAAGAATATCGTACTGTTAAATTAAAGAAACAATGAAATAATGGATTCTTTTCCCTTTCGTTTTGGATTTAGTTTAATTACACATTTGTGGGAATCATATTGCATTGTTTTCGGAAATTTTTGTTAAAAAGCATATCGAAAATGTGCAGAATCAACGTAGGACATTGGGATCTTTAAATATATTCACGATCCAGGCTCTCTTCTCACTGAACGAAACAGCTGTTCCACCCCCTCCAACGGGGGCAACTCGTCGGCCGTCTTTTACCGGCATTCAGGCTATCTGAACGAACTATCGCGTGGAGGTGGAGGCTTCAAAAGGTCGACGGTAAATGTACAATATGTAGGTACGAGCAGCTGGATCGGCGGAGATTCGTAAAGCTCACCGTCACGCCTTCCTCCCGCATTGTTCGGAATCTCGGCTGTACGTTTTTGCTTTCTTTCTACGTGCTCCATCACAAATGGATCTAACTTCCCGAAACTCCCCACGATATTCTTTCAAATTAAACGAGAGTCGTAAAAACCGCGCAATTATCATACACGTCCATTGAGAAACGGGACACGATGAAAACCACTTGCGTCGGAATCTTATGTTTTATCGCCAGTATCTTCCGAATCTACTTATTATTTAACCGGACAATAATGTAACAAAATTATGTTATAATAGTAAAATTTTTACTTTCTCGCTCGTGTCACTGAGTGATATGCGCATTTCAGGAATTAGTCCTTTAATTACTTCTAATATAATTTGTAGAACGTTCGATTAAAAATCGATTAAAAACTATAATATTCTATACGATTAAGAAACTGAGACGTTAACTTCAGCCACTTTCATCGCGTGCAAAAAATGGAGGAATGTTCACGTCATCCGTCAAAGGAAAACGTCAGTTATTATCAATCCGACGTCCATAAAAATCGTGCGAATTACAGCTCGTAACAGGAGCTCTAAATTGACTGAAATTGCGGTGCCGCGCCGGCCTTGAGCGTCGTCGTTCTCCCGAGAAACGGTGTCACTGCATCCTCGGCTCGCCCTGGAAAGCGGCCAACTCCCAACCGGCAATTTTTCCTCGTCCTTTTCTGCATCGTGCAAGCGCTCGATGCTACGCGGCGACGCACCGGCGAGGAGAGAAATAAACGAGCGCGAGCTGCACGCACAAAATGCACAGCAACATCCTGCGTTAAATGTTTCCTTCGCTCGGGTGAACACACGATTTTTGCGTCGCGTGGGTAAACTGGCTCAATTACTTGCGATCGTTTCAGTCTCATGTATGCGGTGGCCGGTCGATGCAACGAAGGATAGGAAAAACGCATCTTTATAAGATGTAAATCTAAACGATAAATGGGAAGTTAATTGAACCTGTACAAACACGAGATAAAGCTTAATTTCTTCGCGCAGAAATAATGTCACGTTAACTTTTATAGATCATTTATCAAATGTTATGTAATCCGAGTAAAATTGATAATAATTGAGAGATAAGCAAAATGGGGTAAATTTTATGAGACAGATCGCCTTGAAGATAAATTATCCGCGAATGCTTATTTAATGCTTCGCTGTCTAGCTTAACATGTTATTAATTAAGGCGTTATTAATGTATTCAATTACAAAAATATTTTTTATCAGAGTTTATATCGGATTCCGAAGCATTCGAAAATGGCAATCTTTTCGCGCGAAGATCGCAGCCTCGTGTGCATCCAGTCGTAGCGTTTCCATTGTTACGACGTGGCTGGAATTTCAAAATTTTCAGAGCATCTGCAACCCAACGGCAGCTGTTTGCGCATATCCCACTTTCCCGGTGCAGTATGACAAACGCGACGATGTACAGACGCCGTCTCATTTCCGCCAGAAACATCAAATTGCTGCGTTATCGCATTTTCTCAAACAACAAAATTTTAAAAAGAGAATTCAAAATGATATTATTTCGTTTTCTATTTCAAGATGTAAGACTGTAGCATAAGAGAGACCGAGAGGTAACTGACTCCGACGCGCGCACTGGGCATCTTTCGGCGGGCAGATGACGAAACACTGACCGAATATATCAAATTTCTGCGTAAAAGCAGCCACGCGACTGCTTCCGTTTGTTTTTCGCCGCCTGATACAGACGCACGTGTGGAAAAGGCGGCATTGTTTCCTCACAGACGCTTTCGGATACCTGCGAGTACAGGTGGTTGCTCAACACGAGCTCCATTGTCCAGCCTCTGTCCCCTCGTCTTGTCGCTTCCTACATGGTTTTTCTACCTCTGTTAAGTTAGCACCCCCCTCACAAAAAATCGAACTAACATCTATGCAAATATTAAGTGTCTTTTATGTGCTAATTATGTGCTTTAGTCCCAATTTTTGTGCTTAAGCGGTTTAGCAGGAAATTGCGATTGAAAATGGGTGTGCTGACTTAACGTAAGTTAGCATCCCCCCTCATCAAAATTACACGAAAAATTAAAAAGTTAATAGATTAGAATTATGTGCTTTTTATGTACTTTCAAGAACATTTGACATAATTGACCTATCTGTAATAGTTTAGAAGATACAGGCAAAAATCAATATACATATCGTTGGTACAAAAGTAAAGTGTCACTTAAAATACAGATAGCGAATTGGTTCTAGGCTTAAAATGTTCCGCGAATTATGTGCTTTCGAAATATCCACGACGAAATTTTCGTGCTCATCCCCTTCGACCGACAAACCGCCCCCAACGTGTGAGCATCCACCGAACTTACAAGAGTAAAGTGCCCGTTAAAATAAAGATAGCGAATTGGTTCTAGACTTAAAATGTTCCGTGAATTATGTGCTTTCGAAATATGCACGAGATTTTCATGTGCATCCCCTTCGATCGATAAATCGCCCCCAACGTGAGCACCCACCGAACTTACAAGAGTAAAGTGCCTGTTAAAATACAGATAGTGAATCAGTTCTAGGCTTAAAAATGTTCCGCGAATTATGTGCTTTCGAAATATGTACGACGAGATTTTTGTGCTCGTCCGCTATCTGTATTTTTAAGTTTGGTGGGTGCTCACGTTGGGGGCGGTTTGTCGGTCGAAGGAGATGAGCACGAAAATCTCGTCGTGCATATTTCAAAAGCACATAATTCGCGGAACATTTTAACCCTAAAACCGATTCGCTATCTGTATTTTAACGGGCACTTTATACTCTTGTACCAACGATATGTAAAAAACTTTATAACCGACACTTTGACCGCTAGATTTATTGTCTAGGCCTCTGTACCTTAAAACACCGATGTTAGGGTCGATAATAAATGTACATATGGGCCCATATTCAGAACGTGCTTCTAAAGATGTTAGCGCGCTTTTTTGTCATTCTATCCTTGTTTTACGTCTAATGAGCAATAAAGATAGAATGACAAAAAAGCGCGCTAACATCTTTAGAAGCACGTTCTGAATATGGGCCATAATATATAAATATCAATAGCAACAGTGTGGTCTAGTGATAGAGCGCCAGACTCGTAATCTGTAGTACCAGGTTCGAATCTACTAGATCAGGTAAACATGGATATTATTATTTCCGACACTGCGCTCCCTGCCGAGAAGGGGAATCCCGGCGGGTAAACTGGTGGGCTCCGTCTTTCGGAAGAGACGTTAAGATGTTGGTCCAACGGGCAAAGAGTAGGAGTTGTAAGGAAGGATGGGAAGGGTGAAAATGCAAACCCCGAGGGGACGCAATATAATTCCTTTATCCTTTATAAATATCAATACGCGAGATTATATCGAACGTTGGAAGATTTAGCGAAAGTTCGAGATCGTCAAAACAATATAAAAGTGTGAACCTGATGACCGGCGGCAAGGGCACTCACTCTGTTTGTCCGCTAACACATATTAAATATACGCACATTATATATCGATCATCGAAATTATTTCAAACTTCCTACAGATATGTATATTGATTTTTTCCTGAATCTTCTAAACCATTACAGATAGGTCAATTATGTCAAATGTTCTTGAAAGCACATAATTCTAGTCTACTAACTTTTTAATTTTTCGTGTAATTTCGATGAAGGGAGGTGTTAACTTACGTTAAGTCAGCACCCCCGTTTTCAATCGCGATTTCCTGCTAAACCATTTGAGCACAAAAATTGGGATTAGAGCACATAATTAGCACATAAAAGGCACTTAATTTTTGCATAGGTGTTAGTTCGATTTTTGTGGGGAGGGTGCTAACTTAATAGAGGTGGTTTTTCTTCCTAGACCTAAACATATATGGCGCAGTAAAATTCTACTGTCTTATTAAGAGAATAGAAGGTTGAAATTTTTTTTAAGGTTCACCTTAATGCTAAGCTTAACTTGTGTCAAAGAAAACCCTTTTTCTCATTAGCCCTTGTTCTCTTAAATCTGTTTTACGTTCCTTAGAAAATCTATTATTAATACTTTTAAAGCCTTAATACCTTACCGCCTGCTATAGATCTTTCAACGAATGTAAAACGGATTTAAGAGAAAAAGGGCTAGTGAAAAGAAAGGTTTCCTTTGACACAAATTAAGCTTAGCAGCAAAGGTTTCTTCACCTTTCTAAAAAACTGGACGCCAAATATAATAAACTTAAATCTATAGTTGACTGCCGCAGAGTTCTGTCATTAAGACAAAAATAAAAATTATAAATTTACTTTAAAATATCGTGTTCATTGACTACTTGTTGTTTGAAATTGAGAAGAAAATTTATGTATTACAAATCTAAATTTTTAAAAATGTCAAATTATGGAAAATGTTAATGGAACATGGAGAATGTTAAAATTAAAAAAACTTTTAAAATTTATTACATATATTTTTGAAAAAATTAATTGAACACTTTTATATAAAAATAAAATAAAAAACTCATAAAATTGTTAAACTTATTTTGATTAATTTAAACTTAAAATATAAAAAGACATCTATCACTACTATATCAGCGGTAATCAGCTATAGATTTTAAAAAAACGTACTATTAAATCAATTATAACCAGCTACGATTTATAAAAAGATGTATTATTACATCAGTGGCTGCGAATGTGTTAAGACTAATTGTAAGATTTCAAGTTGTAAGGTATCTTAGCATAAAACATTATTGCGCTTATTGATACTGTCGAAAATTCTAACGTAAAATTTACAATAAACCTTTTCGCGTTCACGTATGTTGTCTGGCGTGGAGAGTTAATACGCGGCTGGCAACAATCACGACCAACAGCTGACCGACCATCGACCGACACGCGGTGCGCTCCCGTTAATTTCGACGCTGAGCGAAAGCCGCGCGAGACGCATCGGTGATTCCGCAGAATTTTCGGAACCTCCCAGGCGGGGGCACAGAGAGAATTTGCAAAGAGAGAAAGGAAGATAGAGACCGGCCTGCGGAGACGTTCGTCCTTTTATATTTGGCACATATGCTGCCAGGTGCTCGCGCCGATGGCCAAAGGGTAGAGTTTCGAGTTTTCTTACCTTATTCCTCGTGACTTCTTCACTGGTTTCGTTCGATGTTTCTCACTCTCTTTCTTCCTCCCTGACGATGTCAGCTGTCGATCATCTTTTCATCCGACGCTTTCCTTCGTTGCGAGGTAACGATCGTGCCTGCAAATGATAATAGCATGCATGGTATCATGACAAAAACGCGAGATGGGATACGAAAAAGGATACAAAAAGAAGCTGCTAACATATTTCAGAAATAAAATTTTTATTTCTATCTTGTAAACGCTATTATCGAATTAATGTTTAAAAAACAATATAATATATGAGTTTTCTCTCTTCTCTTAATATTTTCATCAATTTCTTGCATGAGGATATTAAACAAAATAAAATTAGACACCAACGATGCAACGGTAATATATAATGTCCGGAATTTCCAAAAATCGTGAACACGCAGTCCATTAGACGAATCATAAAACCGTGTAAAATGATCGAGCCAGTAATTGTCTTCGGTATGAGTTAAAGCCGCGGCATTAGCTACATCCTGGCGTGGAACCCCTGCAGATCGGTTTCTCCCTAATTTTTGACGATGCTCCGACGTCACGGTGTACCCGTGTTCCGGTCTGCTTGACTAGGACCGGAAGTGGGAGCCCGATGGGGAGCGCGAGGACTCGAAACTTGAAATCCCCCACGGATATTGACGTCCCCGCGTTTAAACAAGGAGGAAGTCGGCATTTCCTCGGAGATCCAACGGCTGCGCCGAAACGAGAGCAGAAGAAACGATTTACGCTCCGGAGGATAACGTCGAGGTTTACGCATTAATATCTGTGCGCTATACAGATTTGAAAGATAGATTGCTCGACAAGCCCACTCACTCTTCGAATTCTTATCATGTGCATTCCTTAGTATAAAGAACATTCCTTATATCGATGGATAATACACAATTTCGCAAGCTGCATCCGCTATAATATCACATTGGGAAGTAATTAGGAAGTAATCAGGGAGCAAAGCGCGTAATAATCGCTAAATAACCGCCTCCCGTGGATATTACGAGAAAAATCTCAAGAAGCAATCACAAACTGTAATGATCGTTACGGGCGCTGGCCCATGGTGGTCACGGTGTTCACCTGTCCATGATGGAACGTACAAGAGCAGCGCGCGATGCCGCATGTGCGCGCACACACGCATTCACCATAGCCGGTGCATTGCGCCGCAATGTGCCCCGTACTTTTCTGTAACGGTCAAATTTACCCCTGTATCATTCGGCCGGCCGTGATATAGCGAGCCGTGACTTGACCGGCCTACATTACCGTCCACCCGATATCGTGCGAGATATTTATAATTGCGCGTCTCGAATCTCGCGACGGCGGCAGCGTGCATCATTTCACAACGCAAATTTATTTAATATTTGCACATCTAACTTCAAACGGAAAAAAAAATTTGTTAACTTGACTAAATCTTTCAACTAAATAAAATTTACTTAGTTCAAGTATTTATTTATTTAACTTAAACATAAAATATATTATATGTTTAAGTTAAATAAATAAAAATACTTGAACTAAATAAATTTTATTTAGTTGAAAGATTTAGTCAAGTTAACAAATTTTTTTTTCCGTGCATATATTTATTTATCTAAAAATGACTAACGCCAATCTCTTGGCCGACAATCTTTGAATTAAAAGATATTTTGAGTAAAATGATTTTAGCAATATAAATGATCTTCCTTCTCAAAACTTTTCAGAAAATGTAAGAAAGTGCAGTCTTAAGAAAAACAGGTTGTATCGAGATCAAAAACGTAATTCATGGTTGACCAATACGTTCATGGTACTTTTTTCACAAATGAGCTAAATCATAATCGATTTTTGTTGGAGAAAAATTTCAAAGAAACTCTGACGCTCCCCTGATGGCCTCTGAGGGTCAGAGGTGAGACCTTAGCGCTTATTCTTTACATTTTGAATACCCTACATAGAAAGCACGGCCCTACCGTATCGAGTCGTGTTGACTTGCTATACAATACTCAGTATTCATGGAAAATGTATAGAATACGCAAAAAGATAATGTAAAACACCGCGATTATGACCAATTGGCGTTAGAGCATTCAATTCAACGCAAACAATTCAAAGGCGGGGTAATGAGGAGATTTAGCAATGGAAAGCGACAGGATATTGATCTCATGGAAAGATACTAAACAGGCGCATATAATGCGATGCACCCTTTGTGCCACAGGGCTAATCATACGAAAATCGCACGATTATAGCGGCTCGTTCATAAGTCACGTCTACCGAAACTTCTATGCGCTCGAGAAAGCGATTGCGGCGACTCGAAGGGCGATTCTCTGCCTGGGACTTGCTTCCACTTGGTCTCTCCCTCTCGTTCTCCGGCTGCTTCACCTGCTCGGACGACCGTTTTTTCTTCTTGCTGCAGAACGCCCGACTTCCCGCAAAAATGCTCGGGGCAATCCACGACAATTGGATGAACTGTCCTGCAGTTTCATTGGTGCATGCGCTTACAGGATCAAAACCACCTATTCTCCCATAAAACTTTTCCGGAAAAACATTATTCAATTTCTAAACCTTACCTCAAACTAGAATTGAATAGCAAGACAAACTTTTTGTATCAATCTGATATATAGCGTCAAGTTCGATCTAACATTTTATCGAAATAATGCTTACAAAAGATTAAATAAAATAATTGTAACAATTTTTAAACATAATCTAATATTAAGAGATACGATTATGTCTCGCGTCAAGTACGCACTTATATGGAAATGCAAATTATTTTGTATCTATCTAAGGTATTCTATTTAAAATTTATTTCTTTTTATAGATTAATTTTTTAAAATTTATCCGCTTTTTAAATAGACACTTAAAATTTATTTTTTAAATTAATATTATTTTTTAAAATATTAATATATTTTTTAAAATTAATTTCTTAAAATCTAAGAAGATACTTAAAAATCGGATAATTTGACGCTATATATCAGATTGATACAAAAAGTTTGTCTTTCTATTCAATTTTTTAAGAAATAATATTAATTTAAGAACTTTATAGATTTTAAGTATCTACTAATTTAAATCAAAATAAAGATAGAGTCTGCGGAGCAATGACAAAGAGATTCTTTCCGGTCCTGCACTCCCGCGATTGATAAGACGCACCAGCGCAATCTGAAAAAAAGCTCAGCGGAAGAAAGATCATTTCGAATCCCATCGCAGCACGCTCGAACTGCGATCGTGATCGTTCTATACGTCGTGCTACTTTAAAAAAAGGCAAAAAGCACGCTTCATGGTGCGCGCGCGCTCTTCCCTACCACGAGAGATCGCTTAGCATAATCCGTTGGACGATTTTGAACGAGAGGACGCGGTGGCGAGGGTACACGTGGAGAACGCGCGCAGTAGAAAAGGACCGCGCGAAAGGGTGCCGTCGTGTGTGCGACGAGGACATCACTACGTAAAATTCGCGCCATTTTTACTGCGCAGCCCGCACAGCGCACCAATCAGATTTGAATTCAAACGTCTGGTGGAAGGGAACATCGGACCTCGTGGCTTCGCTCAAACGGATACGAGCTGACTGGCTTCCACCGCCCAGAACGATCCCACCAGAACCAGTCTGACCGTGGAACAGTGAGGACCGAGGGTCGGATTAGGGTCTTGGACGGAGCTGCTCGACATCGCGCGAGGAGCGACGGTTCGAAGATCGAAGAGGAAACTTGACAGAAAAGTCGATCGGATCAGCAGAATTTACGCGGCCAAGGATTCGCCCGTTCTTCCGGAACACGTCAAACGGAAAAACTGGAGGGAGCCCGACATTCGTGATACTATATTCGCTGAAACGGTGGAGCGCGCGGGTACGTTCCTCGAATTGGAAAACAAAAGTTCCCGGGGATCTGCTTGCTCGACTACGCATACGGTGGAAACACAAGAAGTTCCCGAAATGCTGGCAGCCTCGATTTGTCACGGAATCTACTACACGGTGTTGCCCAGCACGACTATGACCTCGCGAGTACCACGGTGCCTCTTCGGCCGGCCGAACTCGCGGGAGACCATAGAGATGCTCCAGGAGACGCTAGACGCGGAGAGGAGCAAGTTCGCCAGGAGATGGGGAGTGGATCCCTGCTCCGAGGATAAGGAGAATAATTACCAGAGGCGAAACAACGAGAGGAGCGACCGGTCGCCCGGCAAAAAGCGCAGTAATCCGTATTCAAGGCAGACCAGCATTCACGGTGAGCAACATTTCTCTCGCGAAATATCAACGCGCGAACTTTATCGACGAGCTTGGCGGCAATTTAGGCGCGCGAACGCGCCGCGCACACGTATGCCCGCAGAATATGCATGAGGGAGCATGAGTCACGCGACACGTTCGGCAAGCTTCCCTGGACGGACAACGCGCGAAAATCTCGCGGAATGCATGTATACCACGCGCGAAAGTAGGTCGGCCAATATCGTCTCTTCTTGGGTTTAATGCGCGCGGACATGAATCTAAAAATATCTCTTACACATAGTTCAATATGGCACGTCACTGTAAAGTTTATTGAGGTGGGAACAGAATTATGTAATGATTACTTCGTACAGTATGGTAATGGATTCTTGGACACTTGCGACTTGTAACCAATGCGCCGTTAAGAAAGCTAACTCAATGTTCAAATCAGCCTTCTCTAAATAAAAAATTGCTATTTGAACTATTGGATAACGCTGAAACGGGATTGCGAATCTATCGCTCGTGGCGTCGTAGAAACGGAGCCGCAGCTTTTTGGCGGGAAAGTCGCGACGAAGAAAGGGAAGCCGGACGCGCAGACGCGACCTGGTCGCGTGGCTCCGACCTGTTTTCTTATTCTAAGCCCGCCGCTTCTTCCGCCTTCTCTCCCCCTCTCTCCTCAATAGCCGTCCCTCGCCAGAATACTCCCGGCTACCCGTCTTACGCTCTCCTTTGACCAACCTTCCACCCTATCGGGCTGTCGTTTCTTACCAGAAGCACGCGTCATAAACGGGTCGCAGACCCGTTGCAGCGATAATCCAAGTGGTCTAAATCCCGGACTAAAGATCATTTTCTCTTCTAAAGGCTATTTACGAAACGTGTAACTAATTTCCAGAAATTTTATTTACGAGTTCTTTAACCAGTTTAGAATTTTGTTGCAAATAGAATCCAATGTGCGAGCAAGGTTGGATCGGAGATGTCTTTTTAATTTTTTATAAAATCTAAATGGATAATTTCTACACAATCTTCGTCGATAATTTAAAAAATTGGAATTATGTAATTTATATATTTGAAAAAAGTTTTTATCCAAATGTCGAATATTTTAGTATGAGAATATTCAATAAATTGAAAAGTAATTAACAATTATAGTTTGGTTTAAAAAATTTGATTTGCGATAATGAAGCATTACTTTTTTTACTCAATTTTATTATATTCGGGAAAGCATTTACTGGCTTCTACGCAACAACCAAATATATCTACGAAAAAAATGCTCGCCTTATCACGAGAAGATAAGTGGACACGTGTGGTGAGCGATCGTGAGAAGCGATCGGTCGCCGGTTCGTGCAGGGTGCAGTTAGGGAAGGAACGTCGCGACCGGGAATGAGATCACGCTTATGAGTCATGCGTCTAAGGCGGGCGACACGACGTACCTGTAGGACACGTGAGTCATCGAAGGGCCTCAATTTCCAAGGAGTAAAAGAAACTCGCGATTGCATTCCTTGGATTCCTCAGGCATGACGCAATCACGCCCGCTTCTCTCACTTTATCGCATGAATTCTTATGCACAATGGACATTCTATTTCCTCGACCAAGTGCAAAATGTTGCATGTCTCTGTACACGAGACCGATAATACCGGACAAATCGCATGTTCTCGGATCGAATGCACCTTGTTCTTCGGAAGACAGACTTCTAAAAAAATGTTCATTCCTCGATCAGCGTGTAGAACGGCTCTAATACCCTTTTTGAAATTATATAGGAATTCATAGTGGTTCGCAAGTTAAAGAAATCGCCCGTACGTTGAAACACGCGTACGCGATAATCTTCCCGAGGTGGGGAAACCTATGGTTTCTCAACCTCGAACCGAGATCCTGTGCCTATTTGCACTGATAATCCCCCACACGATGACTTCTTGGGCTGGAACACAACGAAACGAGACCCTCGAAAATTCAACAGAGCGGGACGGCGCAACCAGCTCTTTTTCCACCGACACCTGTTGGCCCTTGCTAAGGGCCCATGACGACTGGAACGTCTTTTCCCACGATTAAATCAGACCCGCGAACACGCGATACCGCGCGGGACCTTACGAAGGTCGCGCACCACCTGCTGGGACAAGTTGCACTTGATGCAAATACAAGGACTGAATACACTAATTCGCACTTCTCCTTCACTTATCTGACATCTTCAAGAACTGACATTGAATTTGCTAATCTGCGATATAAAAGTAACGATATAACGAACAGGTACAGTACATACACATGCGTGCACATACATACACATATACATTTTATTTCTCCTAATAATTTACATATTGCCATAACAACTTTAGCGTCGTCACACGGGAAGAACAGTTTTGCTGAAGTATCTAAAAATTTAACCAAATATATAAATCTGAAAATAATTATGTTGAACAATCAAAATAATTATGTCAAATATTATATAAGACGCTCAAGCTGATGATGATAATGCTGTAAAAAGTTTTGACATATTGCCTAACCAGTTTGAGCGTCCAATATAATTATTTAGATGGTCCAACATAACTATTTTCAAATTTGTATCTGGTTACATTTTTAGATAATTCAGCAAAACCGTTCTTTCCGTGCACGTTTTGGTGTTTCATCTCTACACAGAATAAACAAATTTGTCAAATAAAGAAAATTTTGTTCAAATTTTCATCTTTTATACCTATCTGGCCTAAATTACGATTGAAAATGCTAAAATGCGCTCTATTTTCATTTATGATTAACTGGAGGAAAAATAAGCACAGACTGTACCGTAGAAACGGAGGATGATCGCAGTATTATTTTTCACGTGGTGGAATAGAAAACTCTCGACATTCTTGATCTTGAGATATTAACAAAGAGCTCCTTCAATCGCGATTTAAAGCAGACTTCGTCATCCGCTCGTGTGGCTTCCCCATAAAATCGAAGACGCCTTATAGAGCATAGGATCCAAACGAAATTCTTCGCTCGGGTAAAGAACGCGGCAGGAGAACCGCGTTCGGATCCACGAACAAAAGAAAATTTTCGGGACGGAATCACGTCCGAGACATATGGACAGGTAAGCGTCGAGCTTTCTTCGGTGCATCTAGGATCTACTTCGCGGTACGTTGAGGCGTGGAAACAGATGTTGACAAGCGAAATCGTGAACGCGACTAAAGGAAAGGGGAGAGGGGAGAGAGAGAGAGAGAAAGAGAGAAATGGAAAGACAGAGAGAAAGAAAGGACGTTGGTCGAGGAAGAGCTCGGTTTCGCGCGCCATATGGCGGACCGTTGCCAAAAAGAGAGAAGCGCAGAGAAAGGATCATGTCCTCGACATATGGCAGTTGTGTGGATTTTTTTCAGCCTTTTTCACGATCGATTTATCGGCCCGGATCGCGCTCCGTTTGTTATATTGATTCGCGAACGCCAATATTCCTCAGTACTTTAAATGCCACGTCACGGATACGAATGACCGATTAAATTCGTATTTCACCGTATTTGAATATTATGAAAAAGATCAATCAAGATCTTCGAATTTGGCCGAAGTAGCTGTTACGAGAATATGGTTACAATAATGTGACATCATAGTTTTTACTACAAAGAAGTGAAAATTTAACCAATACTAATGCTAAGCCACGTATAATGCGAGCAATTCTCTCGCTTTGTTTCGTGTACTAGACTTTCTGTAGACCTTTCGTGATAAAACAAAAGCGTGCAAACGCGATTTTTATGCCCTTCATATTTTGTCGGACAGTGTCGGAGAAAGGAGCAGATTTCCAAACCGATGCCCTTAACATTAAGTCGCACCTGTCAAATAGTCAGAAAAAGAGAGAAAAGCAGAAAGAAACGAGGGTAGGGCGCTCAGGTGGCTACCTGATCGAACTAGGGTGTCCCTAAGACGTGAGCAGTCTTTGTTGTGGAAATTTCGAACCTCTCCCGCACGGTGTTTCTACACAGGTTACGATACGTCGCCATGACGTAGATGACCTCGTCGTACTACGAAACTTCATAAGATTGCTACGGAACTTTGAGAATATACATATGTCATAAATTTTTAAGTCCACCTAACTGGCAAGAGATGGTATTCTATTAATTACCACGTATCAACCATACGGATTGTGGTCCTCTACGTGTAATAAATTTTAATATTAATAAATGCTAAAGCATTTATTAGATTCTCCCCCCTCCCCCCAACACCAGTGAAGCTTCTCGTAACAAGTATATTCTCGTTTGAGAATATACTTGTTACGAGAAGCTTCACGTGTTTCTTCGCGAAGATACATATCTATTCGTACGGCGCGGAACGTATCGAATGAACAAAACGAATGGCTTCATTATTAATTTCACTTGTTCTTATATAACATAATTCTGGTATCGTTACAACTTTTTATTTAAACAGTACGTATCTAATAATAACCATTCGATATTTTTGTTACAGATTATTGGCGAGCTCGAAAAGTGTGCGACGTGAATAAGAAACCGCTGGCGACCGTGGTAGAAGCAAACGTGTCGAAGCAAAATGTGGAATCGTCGAAAACAACGAAGGCGACCACCACGACAACGACAACGATAACGAAGACCACGCAGAAGACAGCGAACTGATCGCATATTCTCAGACCCCGTGCACACATGCGGTTTTCTCTTGTTTTGCTGCGGTAGCGAAAAAACCGCCATGTTAACTTAAATATGCTAGGCGGTAGAGAGACCAACTCGCGGAAGCAGTTAGCTTAAAATTATTAAAAAATTAATATATTTTGCATTTAGCGGGTTATCAAAATATTATTTAAATATTATTTAAATACCATTTTGGAAATTATAAAGGACGTACCGCACAAGGTAATGACCGCCAAGTAATAAAATGTGAGCATAAATTCTTATGCGCGGGGTTTTAACGATCGTTTGCGTAAACCGAACTTCGTTTGCGTTACTAAAATTTGTATATTTATTCCCTGGTCTTTCGAGCATTATATATTATCATCGATTAATTATTAAGATAATCCTCTTTAGAATTAATCGTGACGGATGTATTAATTAATTTTTGTAAATAATTCGTCAAGTGATTTATGGAGGTTTGGATGGACTCACCGCCGTAAAAATCACGATTGCCAACTAAAATGCCCAAATGCTCGATGAATCATTATATCAGTTTAGAGAAATTTACCGAGATGGTTTTTAACGAGCTCTATACGTTGAAGACTTTTCACGGCGGCGACGATCTATCGAAAGCCTGAAACGGTTGGTTCCACGATGAAGCCAACGATGCAGCGCCTCCAAAGACTTATTGATTACAAACGTCAATTCGCAACTCCGCACTCTCGTCGCATGAGAGACAGGAGAATGTCCTATGTACATGTCGTCTTAAGATTAAGAGAGAAGCTCCTCTAGTCATCTAGTCATTTAAACAAGTAATAAACTATTGTGCTTTCATTCTTACCTATTGTGTCATTTTTTCTTCACCCTTGCTATTATATTAGGAATACTATGCATATATATAGTAGTAATAGTAATAACAGTAGCGAGTGAGACTAAACGAGTCCCTACCGTCACTTAATCTATCATATAAAAATTCCACTGTGATTCCCCGCTGGTTCTTGAGCTTAAGTTGTCAGCCCCATCCCGGTGTTATTAAGAATACTGTATATCAGAAATATTTTATGATCATGTTATTATCACGAGATGCATGCTATAAGACAATAATTTTATAAAAAGTAAAAAAACTGATAATTTTTTTAAAGCTATATAAAACATTTCTCATCTGACTTAAAAAAAGTTTTTATGTAATCTTCCATATTTTATTTTTTTCTATTCACACGATATTTTGTAAAGGCACACGGACATGAAGATTATAATCTTTAATGATTATAGTATTTTGCGTATATCTACTTCAGATTAATTTGATTAGTTACATTAATTATACAAGCAAAAATTTAAAAGCTAATCGATTGAGACAGTAGTTATTATTTCGCACGGTACTATTGCCGTAATTTGCCCCATGTTATCACCCTGAGTCTTTTAAATTAATAATACGTTGTACAGACGTTAAAAAGCGGCAGGCGAATCGACATTATCTGACGTTCTATCGACATGTTCTAGGGTAATCGACACGTGGAGGTCGAATCGAAATCATCGAAAATTAGACAGCTGAGCAACACGAATCGCGCTTTGTAACGAACATTTTGTAACATCCACCTGGACGCGTGCCATGGTGGTCCCGATGGACACATGGGGGTAAAACTATAGGGTGACACGAAAACAGTTATATTGCAATGCATATGGATGGTAACCAGATCTCACGAAATTTATCAAATGTTTTGAATATTTCATAAAAATTTTTAATACACCAAGAAGGAAAGAGAAAAAAGCAGACATTGAAATAAAGTTTTATAATTTGAATATTATCAGAATAATACAAATAGAAAATATATTTTTGAAGTAATAACCCTAACAAAAATCTTTTTTGTACTTTTTGTAATTTTGACAATTTTGTGAGTCCTGCACACGATATTTGGAACACAATTACGATAAAATTATAAATTAAATAATAAAAATATCTAAATAACTATAAAACTGTAACTTAGGCCAATTTCAAGATAAAATATATTGCTACGTTTTCAATAAAAATATATTATTCTTTAGTGCATATGTATGTATACATTTATACGTAGCAAAACAGCGCAATTCTGAACATATAATTTTACAATGACAACAGTACCTAGCAATGTTTTTACTGCCACCCTGTGTAGGTGGGTAGTTTACTTATCTGTACGTCGATACGAGCATGGGGGTGACTCGGCATGGTCGCTATATGGTTAATTATAATGCACGATGCACCGCAGAGGGTCTTCCACCTATGGGGGAACTCCGCGAAGGGAAGCAGCTGGTTCATAGTTTTAATGGCTGTCATCCTAGCTGGTCATTTCGATAATGGTAACTAATACGGTGCTTCTCGAACGCGGAACCATGCCTGCGTTAAATCGAATATCGACGAAACGTTGCGTCATAAATGGATTTTCGACCGTTACATGTTGCAACGGATGATTAGCGTCTACCGAGGTGATTGATGGCAAATCACCGAAAGGTGTGAATTATCCTTTGTACAAATATATGTGTTCTGAGAAATTTGCGTTATAATGCTTTTCTTATCTATTAATTTAAGCAAAACTTCCGAGAAACCTCTGTGTTTTTAATATTGTATCAGTAAATAATAATGTTACAATTGCATTAATATTATCACCCAATTTAAAATTATAGAGAGTATATAGACAGTATTGCTCTGAATTCTGTACTGAATGATAGATCGAGTAAAAATGGGCTTGAAACCGGTCATGACTTTGAAATTCAAAACTTCCCTCTTAGTTTCACCGATAGAAGGATACGTCCAGGTGTGCTGTTGAATGTACACTTAATGGGTATCTATCGCTGATACACGTGTAATGCGCCCCATCGCACGTTTAATTGATTGAATTAGCTATAGAACCAGTTTAGATCGGGACAGCACCTGATCGTAACAAAGTCCCGACTGATCGATTTTGATGAATCGCTTGCGATTGCGACTGAACGATCTATTAAACTTTTTTTACTGTACAAAGCTATCAATCATTTTTTTAGATTTATACTTTCATTATTTGGTCTTATAATGGAATGAATATTTCATTACTATTTACTAATGAAGCAAGCAAAAGGTTTTAATCCGAGATGTATAAGAAAATTTTCTTTCCTTTTTTAAATATTTTAAATGTGACGCGAAAACCAAAGATAAAACATTCCGGTATATTGACTCTCAATTTAGAATAAAAAGGAAAAAAAAGATTGTATCTTCTCATCCATCTTGAAAACGTCACGTATTACAATAATCGTGTATGAACATGATAAATTACCAATAATCGTTCGTATATTGTGTACTTCGATCTTTTGCAAACTATATCTACCGCAGCAGATCAATGCCGAAAACTTTAACGGTTCGTTCACTCTTGAAATGAAAAACTTCAACTGTCGTCCAGACAAACGGGTGGCAAGAAAACGCGTGTCGGCAACGGCGATAAATTGCGATCTTTACGGTGGATCGGGGCGGTCCTAAATGAGAGGGGTAAATGTCCGATCGAGGATCACCAAACGATGTCCACAATAGCCAAAACGAACTCGCCCAGTAGCATTTCACTTTCTAACGGCAGCACGCGTCCATCAGCGTCTCCCCCCGCGTGTATCCACCATATATTAACTAATACCCTGTAAACACGCGCCTGAAAAAGGGTCCAACAGGCCACTCTAATTAAAGGACATTCATATCGAGAGACCCGCTTCGTCGACCCCTTTACTTTCGGCTTTCGCGTAAAACTGGTTCGAGTGTCCGTTTGGCCTGGCCCGCCACGCGAGCACCATTTGCCCGTTTTTTTTGCATATGATTTGGCACTTTCGAATTCTTAGTATGTCTCGCACTTATGTCTACCAACAGTCATATCGACATTTTAAAATAAAGTCTTCGTAATACAGGAAGGACTAATAATCTTCACTTATTTTTAGATTTATCTTGCATATGGTTAAAGGGGTTTGAAGTAACACATTTGAACTTCGACTTTACACCATGGCAGTCAACGTGCTTTGGGCGTGAAATATGTTTAGATAAAAATTGTTAAGTTAGTGCAACAAGTTTCCCATATTTTAAATAATTTGATATAAATATACATTCTGAAATTAATTTTTATTAATCAAGACAGTAGCTATTGGAACTTAAAATGAAACTTAATAGGCAATTCTTACATCAATATAATAATTATCTGAATCGATTCCTAATTATATACTTGTTATTCTGAGGATACGTCGTGTTCAAGCGCATCACTAAGACGAATCATACGATGCGTCCTTGCAATTTTAATCGTTATCTTTGATTGCTGCCACGTTTCGCTCATAGTTAAGCTGACAATAATCCCATTGACAGCTAAGTACGACGGTGAAGATATTATAAATCTATCAATGGCACTTGTATGCTGTTCGAATCTCGGTTCAATGAAATAATCACGTAAGTCACTCGACTGTTTGAAGAAGAAACCGTTCTTTCTTGCCGTTCGCATTCCATGAGCATCGATGATTCATGGTTTATTTATATTTCACGATTTGCGATCACGATTGATTAAGCAAATGTTTGGATACTGATTGCACACTTGCGAACTTCTACTTCTACTTCTAGTGCGAGCATTTTTGGAATTCTAAGTCGACAGTATATAAACCGAGTGCAGAAATGCGTCACAGATATCGAATTTCCATTTTATTATCCTTTCACAAACTGGGATATAATACAAAGAAACAATACAAATATAATACATAAATATAAAAACGGCTGATAAAAGCAAAACGCAATTAAATCGATGACGCAAACGTATAGAAGGATAAAAAACGATTCTCTTTAGGGCGCATTTCTCCAGCGCCCGATGAAATTTCAGTCGGCGTGGCTTTCCCCTCGCGTTGAAGTTCGATCGATCCATCGCCGATGGATTACGGTTACACAAAGTAAGTGCGTTTGCAACATGCGGTTCCCCCCAGGGATGTCTCATGGAGAGACCTCTCGTCCGATTCTCTTGGCCGGTGGACCAAGACACACCGCAAAAACTAACCGTATCGAGTCGCTCAGGGTTACGAATCACCGAGCCAGCGTCCTTCGTCCTGTCTCTCACGGCTCCTTGTGAGAATCGTCGCGAATTTGATCACAATCATGGCCTGTTCTCTTGGATCACAACAGAACAGAACGACGACGAGGCTATTTCCAGAATCTTTCCAGCAAGCGAGCCGACGCGAATTACTGCCCATCTGCAGCCGCAACCAAGGACTCTGAACCATCATTGACCATATCCAATTTTATGTTCACTTGAGTTTCCTTTCCTTTCTATCTTTTTAACTCTATTCTTAGCACAATAAAACGTATATTCGCTCTTCGCTAGATTTGTGATTTTTTTGATTACATTTATATATATAATGTACTTTTATCTAATTGTTTCTCGTCAACGAAGCATTCTGATAAAAAATGAAGTTAAAATATATCGTAAATTAAATTCAATATATCTGAAAAGATATGAAATAATATGTGATAATCGGTGATAACGGCTATCATATAAGCAATTTTATAAAATATGAGTCGCGTGAAAATTAAAAGAAAAACTAATAAGTAAATGGCTAAACGAGAAGCTTGTAAGGAAGGAGGATCGTTGGCAGGATGCCTCGCCTAGATCCTGTCTGGAGACCGAAGAGAGGTCCTTCGGAGCGTGAAATCACTTCCAGCCTGAATATAAAGAGCGAAAAAACGAATGTCCGTTTGTGTTTCGGTCGTTCCGTACCACCGCCTCCACAACTGCGCTCGAGATCATCGCGCGCCTGCTAAGCTTCTTCCCTTCGTGCGTCGTGGGCTTTGATTACTTTCTCCGGCACTCGAAGGGATCGCCATTAGCAGCAGTTAAAAGCACGGGCCTGAAGATACGACGAACGCATTAGTCGAGCAATGTGGCCAGAAGTCTACCTTTTTATCAACTTCAGTTCGTGAACTTAAAAAGCTTCATTAAAACCAGTGCGCAGTTGAATTACAATTTCAATTGCATATGTTTAACAAAGATCTACTTTAAATTCTGATTAAGCTTTCATCGTTAAAAAAATATTATTCTTTGACGCTTGATAAATAAATCTATGTTAAATATTGTTCAATTTCAGATAAGTTACAAAAAACAGAAACAAAAGAGAAAACAAAATTTGGATGGAGAATTCGGTCAAAATATTAAAAATGTCAGCAGCGGAAATTATAAAAATGAGTTATAAGTAAAATTCCAAGGTTGTCTCGGAGCGAGGTTGATTGCCTAATAAAAACTGACGGCCGGTATCGGTTTTCGTTTTGAGTTCATTTTCGATTATCTGCCGAAAGTGCGGCACATCGAGATAACGGTCTTGGCGAGCGAACGAAACGAGAGGAGGAGGGCGATGCCTTTTAAAGTTATCACGAAGAAATCGCTGCCGCTCGAGAAAAAAAGAAACGGTTAAAAATTTGTTGCCAAACAGGTTAACGTACTTTTATGACTCGTGACGCGCGGTATATGTCGCATCCGGTTTACTGGCGACTTGAAGGAAAAAAAACGTTACGAGAGCGCTCTTTGTAACGCGGACCAGACGGTCACACTTGAAATTCAAAGTTGACACAATCCTTTAAATTTTAAGAGCACGGAATTTTCTGAAATATACATTTCCAGAATCTCAGTATACAGTCCTAGAATAAATCGTACCTTCATAAAAGCCGGAAGATCATTCTTCTTTTCTTAATTACTTATTTATTTATTTTTTAACATTTATTGATTTATTTGAGACGTTTCTTACTCCTATTCTATGATCGCATTCTGTGCATGACATGTCAATGCGTATCACAACGTAATCTTTTTAAATCAAACAACGTGCACGTTTTCAAACGTCGCGCGGGTCGCTCACGGCTCGGCGAATTAGAGTTTCCCCCTTTTTCCGGAAATAGACTTCCTTTCTCGGCCGATACTCCCTCGCTGCCTGATGTACACCCCAATGTTTCTCTTCGCCCGATGCCCTCCTGCAGCCATGCGCTCGTCATTCTATAAATAAAATCGACGGCTCCGAGACGTGCCGTTCGCCGCGACGCGCGGTTGTATATGCGTGCGTGCACCGGGGTCGAAATCCACAGGGCGGTATGTGTTCCATTTATAAATAGACCTACGTAGATGGATGGAATGCACGTTGGTGCACGAGTCCCTTTAAAACGTGGAAGAACGACCGCGCACTAACGGAGCACCACGCGTTCCGCACCTCGCTGACGGGAAGCACGAAGCATCAGTCGGCGCGATAAACTTGCGAAGAACGGTCTCTTTATCGCGAATTTTAATAACTCGATATCATAACTAATATTCGTACAGCGTAATTTTCGATAATCGATCGTATTGCGGTTCTCACGTTTCTTATAGTTCAACAATAGGATGGAATCTTATTAACTACGAAGCACAGGTAAGTCAAAATTGCTTGAGTAGCATAACGAAAGAAGGGGTGGAATAATTTTAGATACTATTTTGAATAATCGTTAATCCCATTTCAAGTTAAAAATTGTCATTTTTTTGGACAAAAGTTGTATAGTGTACTACAGATAGCTTTTGTTCGAAAAGTGAAGATTTCCTGCTCAAAACTTACTTAAAAATACTGGTATTTAAAACTGCCAAATTCATATCTATCTCATATGAAATAATAATAAAATTCATATCTATCCTATTTATTTAAATCAAATATATTGTGAAATAGAATTCTTAAATATTTTATCAAGCCCAATTTATTAACTTTCTCTAGTTAGATAGAACTGTGTAGTTCAACGAATTATCTGCATTTTTCACGTCGCAGTGCCAATGTGCAAAAAAAAAGAGTTAGTCGAAACTCTGATTAATGTTAATCAACGCGTCCACGGTCATTTCACGTCTTAATATTTTGATACGGTACGCGTACCGCATTCTGATGCGACACGCATATGCCTGTTCGGTCACGTGATATCTGGAGCAGATATATGTATGACATACACACACATCCGGCCGATTCTCACTAAAATTATCCGAGAAGATCGCATGAGATCATAGCGTCTATTATGCGTACGACAATGAGCTGGACGTCATGTAGAGTAGGATACGCAAAGCGGATCGCGCAAAGCGGACTCGTGGATGTGCCGCGAAATGTATCGCACAGAACGTGCGATTCCTGCGGTCGCTCTCGCGTCCGGTAATTCGTAACAGGGAGACGAGAGACAGATCGAGAACGGACGTGAGTGGGTCTGAGGAAGAAGAGTGAAGGGGGTTACACGTGACTAGTGTTACATACGGCATTTAATAGTGTAACGTTGCGTCGTTGGACGGGCCTTTCCTGCGCTCCTCGAATTCGCGGCGCGGGTCTTGAATTTCTCGCGGGAGGGAAAGGTGATTGCGCCGGGGTTTTAAATTCCGGGCCAGACTGAATGCGCCCACAGGCTCTCCTCCTTACGCCGTCTCTTCTCGGTATCGAGGACAGTATCCGCATCGTCGCCGATAGAACAATACTCGTCGCGTCCGTGCTCGCGTGACGCCTCACAATAATCGCGGCGACAGCACTCGCGGTCGAGAAATCGCGCTAAGAGGCGTAAGATAGGGGAGAACTTACATTTCCCTTGGGGAACTTGCATTTCCACAGGCTGGGCGGCATTTTTAACCCTTAATGAGTGACATGCCTCACTTGGAAGTCCATGGAGGTAACCAACGAATAAAAATATCTTTTCTAATTGTAAATTTATAGCAACAATACTGAAATAATCTCATAAAGTAACGTTAAAAAAGACAATTCCAATTTAAATTAGACAAACGCTCTTATAATATAATGAATATATAATGCAAATATCTAATAGATAATTGATATAGAAATATCGAAAAGCAATTCGAGTAAATAACTAGTACTTTTCGCTTATTTACGTTGTGTAAAGCTTATCCTAAAAATATTTCTCTTGATACAAATTACAGCAATTATTTAGCAAAGCAAAATGATAAAGATTGGCGTGATAATTTAATAAAAGTACGAAGAAGAAAGAAAAGCAAGTCGTATCATGTTATCTTGACCTAAAATCGGATCAAGCATACCCTCTCGGTATAAATGCGAATTCCCTGAACATGTGTACTCGGGCAATTACGAGCAATTAAAATTTATGCGCTTTGGTATACTGCACAGTACTCTCCGTGAATATTCTCGGTGGGAACAGGAATAATTATCCTCCTACCTTGCTTGGTAACGTTTTATGCGTACACGAATACGAATAAAACAAGGAACCATGAAACGAAGAAACGAAAAGCGAGATTTTTTTAATATTCAAGCAACTCAAGCGTGAGAAATCGATCTTCTTCTCCACGTTTAAAATTTTTAATCGATTTTTATTTCGGGTTAACACCGACAAATCCGCCGTGTATCGTACCATTGTGACGGGATTTACGAAAAAAAAGTCACCGACGTCTGCGCGGGTCCTTTCGAGCTCCAGACAGTGCGAGAGCAAATATTTGGGAATCTGAACGAGGATGTGCCGAAAGTGCTAAGTGCTGCGCTCGTGCCTCATATGTCTGTAAAATTCATCGGATGCACGCGACGCTTTCGCCGCCAGCATTATCTTCCTCTCAAATATTCTACTGCGTGTATCGTTAATAGAATTTATACACAGTAGCATTATTAATTAAAAATATAGCACGAATTAATGAATAAAACATAAAACAGTTATCTCAAAACTGATGAAGTATTATAAGTTTTGCGGACAAGAAATTATAATTTTCAAAGATGAATTCGATAGATGTATTAGAAAAAGAAACTCAAATAGCAGTCAAAAATGAAAGATAAGTCCAAGACAAAAAATGCAGTTTCACTCTGTTCTCAACCTTGTTAAAATCACAAAAGAATTGTCATCTGGTGATCACTTTAAAGCGTGGGACGCGCACGCGTCACTGACCTGCCGCAAATGAACGTACGTTACGGGAACGCGAAATAAACTACTAAACGATATTCTGCGTTCGCGACCTACGTAAATCTATTTTCGTCTAGTGGCACGAGATCCAAGAGGGCGGGTAGAGCTGTGGGTGGTTATCTTGATTCCACAAAAAGAATCGATAGCCCGAGATCCTGAATAAAAATGAGAGAGAAAGCGACCGAACGAGTTGTTATAAATTATGTTTAAATGGTGCAGAACGTGTTTTTCCAAACAGTGTCGCGGACCGTGAATTCCAAAGATAAGTAAAAACTGCATAATCGAGAGCTCATGGAATAAAATTAACTAAATGAGGAGGAATATATTTAGAAAGACGCTTCACGCGATATAGAGATTACGTCGCTCGATAGAATGCAGATCGCAATTGTATTGTGTGCCGTAACGTTAATTATTAAAGGGGTTCCTGAGATAATTAACCGGCCGATAGCGATCGTCGACATCGGAACGAGAGAGCGTTAAGGAAATCTCCACGATCCTACGGTAATTTCTAGTTCGCATTCTTACATGGGATACAGATGCCGGGAGGTGAAAGACTCTTTAATAACGCTTGTTTACGGAACCGCGTTCCAAGAGTCCGCATTTTCTACCACAACATATTCGAAAGTTGTGTATTTTATTAACGCAAATCGTCCAAATAATTACGTGCGAAATATAAAATGTTAGTTAACTGTGACATAAAGACAATTTTTTAATGTAACATTTAACTTACGATTTATGTCTATTATAAATCTCTTTGTATTTCTCTTCATCGTTCCTTCTATTTTTGCGTACAAAACGGAGCCTCTGTTAATACCTAGCAGTGATTCACTTTTTCCGAGTATTCCGTGATTTCTTCGTCTACCCCGCAATCTCCCTTCGCACACTTATAAGCGGATGTAGCTTGCGGTGGAGACAGATTGGATGCACATGAGGCCGCGCGCTTTGACTTTTCTCCGTGCAGCTTTCCCCTGGAAACGTCGTGGCTGCCGGATGAAAACATCCGACAGGAAATATTCCCGTTGGATCGGAGGGAGGGTTGCTTTTTTATAAAGATTTAAACCACAGTTACACAGCAGAAAGCATGGAGGGGTGACACCGCAGGCTAACTTTAAATATGAACAGTCTTAGACATTAATGGGGGGTTTCGTTAAACGCATGCACCCTTCGGTCAAAGGACACCATATGATTCTTCGAGGGCTTTATTCGAGGCCAGACTCATGTCGCATAAATTTTTATATCACATATATTTTCCTAATAAAAAACTTTTATTTATTTGTCCGTATTCTTATACGGAAATAATTTTTGCTGAAGTATCTAAAAATTTAGCCAAATACAGATCTGAAAAAAATTTTATTAAATCATCAAAATAATTACGTAGGATTCTTAAGCTGGTTGCTAGAATGTCAAAATTTGTTGTATCATTATTATTATGTTTAAATGTCCTGCACATAATCATTTTGATGGCCCAACATAATTATTTTCAGATTTGTAGCTGGCTAAATTTTTGGATATTTTAGCAAAACCGTGCTTTCTGTGAATCTTATCTGTTTTTCTTGTGTTTCATAGAGAAAATATTCAATATCTTGGCAAATTGCTTAGGAAATATAAGAAATTACAGGTCGTTAGCACAATCTTCAACGCGTTACAATCTGCAACGATTTTCCGGAAAGGTATCAAACGCTTGACTCACTTTCTACACCCAATGGCAACCTGTCCCCTTTCTTGCGCGAGTCTCTTCCTCGTCGAACAGAGCGTGACCAGGGTGATTTCTCTTCGCGAAAAGAATACATTTCAAGGTCTATGGATTCATGCAGGAAGCGACAGTTGGCGCGAAAGATTTTAGCATATGTCGGATCCGTGGATGGTAACACGTGCACCATCGCTACCGCGCAGAAATTGAATGAATATGCATTCCATTCATAAGAATCGCTCGGGGTTCGTTGCCTGCCAAAGAAGGAAGGCACAGCTGACTCCCCCGATATCGAAATCAGGGCGCGTGATTTTGGATGCAAATGTATAAAGACTTCGGATGCGTGTCGAACATATCCGAAAAAACATGATTAGAAATCAGGCGAAAGAAAGAGAGCTCGAAAATCTTACAAATGTCAGGTATAAATTATATTGAGGGGACAAAGGTCCAATGTTCCATTTGCCTAACGAAAGAATAATTTGATATCGACAATTACTATTGAATAGAATGCGAAATGAATGTGGTCGCGTGCTATCAAGCAAATCTGAAACGCATTAGCGACAAGTTAATAACGTCGATACTCGAGTGCCGGGAGCACGCGATTTTTACGACCCGCGATAAGAAACGAAGTCAAGAACGCGCGCAAGGTAAAATGGTTTTTGATAACGTTATTAGCTATCAACTTTAATTAATATTACGCATATTGCATTTTATTCGCGAACCGAAACAAAACCTTTCATTGTACAAGCGAGATAAAAATTTCTGTGATAAAATTAAATTTTCTTTCAACACATTATTAATGTTTCATCGATATGGAACGTGAAGAAAACAGTAAAGTTGTAAAGAAGCTCATCAACGAGTATATTATTCTCTACGGTCAGTCACGGTGTACTAATCGAACATTAATATTGATTAGGCATACGTCAAGCTAAAAATACTCATGCTAGTCACACACGACACTAAGCCAAATAAGTCACAGTCAATAAATCTTACCGCATTAAAGAAAACAAATAAAACTTTTTTTTAAGAATACGACAAAGCATTTTGAGCAAAAACCATTGATTTCTAATAGAAAGATGTAAAAAGATGCCTTAAAATTTGTTCTAACATCGTCTGGTTTGTATAGCGACGCACACAATACTGTATTGTGGAGATAATGTGCAAGAACCCCCATTTAGCTTGCGAAACAAGCGAATAGTTGCCAGGCGGTGTTTCGGATCACGCAAAGTTTCGCCACGCTAGCTTAGCTCTATCTCAAATGGCATCGGAAATCTTTTCTCGTGGTAAAAGATGCAAATGACTTCTTCGCCACGAGGGGACCGTCCGGCAGAAATTTCTTCGGGGCGCTAAGGGCCCGTCCGTTTGCCCGGTAACTCAAGCGGAATAATTACTGGGCATAGGCACATCAGTCGAACCCTCTCCACTTTTTCATACGACTCCTTGGCGGGCAGGGGTGAGCGAATTTACTCGGGGGAATCTTCTTTCACACAGGTGTCGAGGCGCAGAACGAAGGAACCGCATTATACGCGCGGCTGCGCAAGTCGGATTTTTCGAATCTCGCCCACGTTAATGATTCTTTTTCCTAGTTAATCTTCTTTGCGTCTGGATCTTATCTATTACCTTAACTTCGTTTAATCTTAAGGGAAAGCCTAATCTAACATGATCGCGTCCCAGGTAGCAAGCTGACGTTATTTGTCGTCATGTTGATGACATTAGACGTCATTTTAATGAAAAATGACGTCAAAATGACGACAAGTAATGTCAGCTTGCTTTCTTGGAGTCCTTATAAAATTTCATGTGAAAAATAAGATTATTTTATTCAATGCTAAAAGAAACATTTGTCGCAGACCATTTATGCAATATATATGCCATAACCATTTTGCAATGACCAATAGCGGTGCTAAAGCGATAGTAAATATTATTATTATTGCTCCACACTGTTATCGATCGTCGCGTGCATTCCATTTACGCAATCGAAGGCGTGTTTGTAAGGTTATCACGCAGAAGCTCGAAAGTGTCGCGAGGAAAAGAGAAACAATAAGCGCATCGTCGTGCAACAGACGTGCGCCAACCTCGACATATATCGCGCAGTTGGCTAAAACTGGTCGTCAAAATCGCGCGTGAAGTCAGTCAGCTAACAGCGGATCGATGTAGCTAACTTCTTCGTATTTTTTTATTCAACTCTACAGGGTTAAGTATTTTTCATACGTGATTTTCTTTCGAACACTTATCTGAGGAAGAGAAAGAGAGAGAAAGATGAGCCTGGCATCGCGGATCACCGGCGAATAACGTGAACTAAAGCCGTGCGAATGATCGTGACTACGTCAAAGAAGAGAAGAGGCTGCAAGCCAGCGGACAAGCATCGATCATCGGTAATTTCACAGCGAATATTTTTGCCCGTGGCGAAAAATCGCGGATTTTTGCCGTAAAACGAGACAATCGCATCGCGCCCTCGGAACGATCGTGCGCTTTGTCGCGGTTCGTTCGATCGGCGGCGAGGGGAAAAACTCTCGTTGACGGGTCGAGGATGAAGTCAAGGAGCGAATCAAACACGGAGACGAGCATCGGGCATGAAAAACGTTCCGGGCGTTCGACGTTCAGGTGCGGGCTTACCCGAGAGAAAAACTTATGCGCGATTTAGTTGCTCGTGTTTCCTCGACGGCAATCACGATGCGGAACACCGCCTTCGAAACGGTACGAAACGGCGGTTGCCTGCGAGCCGTTAAAGAGGTCGTCGCCGGTCGTAGGAAGTGCCGTGCCCAAGGAAGGAGAACGTTTTGAAACGTTTTTGAAACGTCTCTGGACGCCGCTCACGCAGCTCTTACCTTTTTTTTTAGAATTCCTCCTGATTGCACGAACGTGTCCGCGTGTGAGAATTCTTCATTGTCGCACTTCCCGTTGTGTTATCTACAAAAAGAAAATATTCTATCATTAGAAAATATCTTCTGGCATTATAAATCAAACGTTCGTTGCGTTGCATAGATATGTAGATACGCTGTCGGCCAAAAGTTTTAGACTATTAACTGAGAATGTCTGTTATATAATATGTGAGAATGTATACTATATAAAATTAAATCAATCTTATAATTTAACATATTTTACTCATTGTTTTATAATGAAATGAAAAATAATATAAAATGTTTTATGACCGTAGTTCATTTTTTAAATTTAACAATGCTATGTTAACACACACAATTATGCTAAATATAATGCCTATATTTACTTCCAAATTAAGAAAAAATATTGAGTAAAGTATGAATCGAACATCAATGTTTCACTGAAATATTTTTAAATTTTATATATGGTCTCTCAGATTTTTGGCCAACTGTGTTAATATAACTGTGTTTATAATATATCAATAATCTTTTTTGCGCTTCAGATTATCCGTAAACCTCCATCCTCAAATAAAAAATTAGTATTGTGCTAATTACGAATGATAATCTTATAATTTTTGGAAATGTAAACGGTAAAAATAAAATATTTCGAAATATTCTCAATTAATTTGATACGCGAATATACATATACGTAATATATCAGCTTAATTGGCAATTTCTTATTTTGTTTTGATTGAACCGTGAAAAGGTTAAAACCGCGGAAAGATCAACTGTCTTCATGAGACAGCGCAAATTTCTCTCAATTTCGCGTCTTATCATGGCAAGCTGCGTTTCAATAGATACAATGAGTCAGAATAATCTTCGTGTTATGCTCAATCGACGTACGCCTATCGGATTCTACGAGCCAATATACGAGCGGCGATCACGTTACTCTTTCCGATCGTAAATGCGATCCGTCCGGTGCTCCTCGGAAAACTGCAACCTTGAACCGCAAGCGCCGATAAGGGCGCAACACTGTTAATTAAGGCGCTATCGTTATGGCATCGCGCGAATTATCGGACGTGCATCGTTAATTAAGTTCCATCCCGTCCAGACGGTTCCACGAAAGAAGACATTAGTCTGGAACGGAAATACGTGCACCAGGGTGACGCGATAATTCTCATCGAGCTTCTCGAAGGTAGCGAGCTTCTTGCTAATCCTCGTCCTCCTCTCTCCCGCCCTCATCTTGCGAACGCAATAAGGTTCGCGGAACGTTCAGCGACGTTTCTTCGCCGGAAGAATATCGTCCATCGTCGCGACGAACACTTTACTAAAATGTTCGTCCATCGGCATCGGCCAATATAAATTCTCTTTGTAGGATGAACGACCGCGCAATAAAACGTGCGGTTAACGGGTTCTCTCGCGCATGCGTTCTGTTTTGCACTGTCGTTCGCGGTTACTCGTCCGCGCAAGGCCTAAGCGAATCTAGGCTAGTCAGCTGCAGCTGAGATGCAGCAACTGACTAGTCTTACCTTGGGATTAGTTGCATGCCAAGTTTCTCAGCCGCAGCAACGGAGAGTTTCTCCGTCCGCGAGCCGACGCGTCAATGTGCGTTCTCTCAATTTCCGTCGTGTCACCCTATAAATACCGTCAGACAAGAGAGTGTCGTTTACATCTCAAGATATTTTGGTATCAGCAATCGTAGGGTAAGTTAGTTTCAAATGATTCACTACAAGTAGTAAAAAAGAGCTGCAAACTGTTACTCTTTTTCACGGAAACATTTTCAACTCATTTAAGAATCGTTAGGATATTAGAATCGTTAGAAGATAGGTTAATGATGGAATTAATACATGTTTAAAAGTAACGTTGATCCTTCTAGAATAAATCCGAGAAGCAGGTCAAAAGTCATGCATAGATTTACGTTTTGCGAAATTCAAGCAATTTTTCATTCCGTTGATTGCGTAATTATTCGAGAAAATAGAACACTGGAGCATTCAGACTTCCAGTTAATTTGGACAAATCGAGATTGTATCGTGCCATCGATAGTCGCTTGTCGAAAACCGTGCGAATGCGCACTGATCGAACTCTCGTCGTAGGGTGTGTGCGCGCGCACAAAACCACCCCATCGGGCTCCACACCCCCGACGAAAACGTGCTTATCGATCCGGTGTAACTGCACGAACTGGCGGCCGGTCGAGGCTGACGTTAAACCGAAAGGCGAGACGCACGTGCGAAGACGAGATAAATGAGCGCGTGCAATTACGGAGTGTAACAAAAACGATCTCAATCGAGTGCGCTCGCCCGTGTAATTAATACCAGATAAAGCCGATACCTTATCACCGTTTCACAGACACATCGGCGAGAGGCCGAATGAAAGACGCTCCGAGGAAGTGAGTAGACGAATGTACAAACAGATCAGGCTGGATCTCGACGCAATAAGCGTGGCCACGAGAATTTCCTCCGTTTCCTTAATTACTTTTGCATACTTTCCTTTCCTGCTTTCGACTGATATACGACCTGCTGTAACTTCGAAACCTGCTTTTGACGTAACTTGGCCGCAAGATCGGCATTAGATTAGCGTGACGTGGGAAGAATAAGAATAAAAATGCGAGAAGTAGAATTTGCAAGCCCCGATAAAGTTACACCGGAAATGTTTATCGCAGTTGTCCATCGTGCGCGGAATACTTTATATCGTGCGTATTATCTTGTCACCTACGAACCTCATTACCTCTCGTCCTCGATGCTATAACTTGACAATTGAGTGCTGGCATGTGCAATTGGACGAAACATAACACTTGTGTGTCTAATGATGAATTCTCACGTGACAACCGAGAATGTGACGAAACCGAACGTGCAATCCGATATTTGTGTGGAATAGTCGAACGACTAAGTGGGTCAGGGAAAGGCGTGCACCTTCGTATAAACCCGTACTACCTGTTTGATAGGCTACAGGCGTATAGGCGGAATATGCGAGAAACAGTCCTTCAGAATACAAGAGTTTCGATTCAAAAGAGCTGGGTATACTGTATAATATTGTAGAAACGTAATAGTGATTTTCCTATGTTCTTCAAGATTTGGAAAAAGCTGGGTACGTCAAATCAAATAAGTAATTTCACGCTTTGTTGAAGCTGCGCGAGGTATCATTTCAAACGAGTACTTCCAGTACCGGCAGTTAAATCTGCTGGGCAGGCATACAGTGCTCCAGATAAATCGCTGTTGTCAGCTTTAGACGACCAAATAAACGGCGCGCGCAATTTATGCCGGCGATAAATCCGCAATAATTGGATCGTCGCAAAAAGTTTCGCGGCAGTTCCGGAAAACGAGAAAAAAAATATATATCGTTCTCGGACGATTGCGATTTTCGAGTTAATACGGCGCGACGATATATTATGCCGAATAAGATGATCGCTGACTCCGCGTGACGCCATTCGAGTGATTTCAACAATGCGTGCTCGTTTTTCTCCATCTCTCTCTTTCCCCCCCGCGGCTCATCTCGCACCTCGATTCGCGGACCGCGCCAGCACCCATTTATCTTCCCGATCCGCGTACGCGTGAGTACGGCCGAAATGTGCCGGGAAAAGAAAGCACGTACACCCGAGTGCATTAACCCGGCCGCAGCGCGAAGAGATGCACCGCACTGCGTCATCCTGACACACGTCTGCGTGTAACCCACGGAGTTAATGCACTCGGTTGTATCACCTGCTCCACCGTACATCATAGTAATTACGCGAATAACGTGGAATTCATTCGTTAGTGCCGTCGGCGAAAGCCGGCGAATCAAACCAGTTTGTGTTAACGAACGCGCGTAAAAAGCGCGATGTTCCGTTCGCGATCATTAAGAGCGTGAGGGCATAAAGAGAAATTTTATCGCAGACTCTAGTGTAATTTCGGGAATTTGTTTGGTTCTTACTGGCCTTAAGAGACGACTCTACGACGATTATTAACACTTTCACACCCGATAGTTTTTTCACTTTTCTATAACTATAGAAGCTGCACAATAAGCTTATATCTACAGCTGATTGTCATAAATTTCTGTCATTAAAATAAGAATAAAAACTATAAAATTTGCTTTAAAATATCATATTTGTA
Organism: Aphaenogaster rudis; assembly: GCA_003063815.1. Taxonomy (NCBI): domain Eukaryota; kingdom Metazoa; phylum Arthropoda; class Insecta; order Hymenoptera; family Formicidae; genus Aphaenogaster; species Aphaenogaster rudis. Next base: position 58,036 of record NJRL01000963.1, read on the forward strand.
ACTATTTGTTGTTTGAAATTGAAAGAAATTTACTTGTGACAAATCCAAACAGAGAAAATATCAAATTATAGGGAATGTTAATGGAACATGGAAAATGTTAAAATTAAAAAAGCTTTTATAAAATTTATTATATATATTTTTGAAAAAATTAATTAAACACTTTTATATAAAAATAGATTTTAAAAACTCATCAAATTGTTAAAATCCATTTTGATTAATTTGAACTTAAAGTATAAAAAGATGTTAGCGGCAACCAGCTGCAGATTTTAAAAAGACAAGCTACTACGTCAACGGCAACTAGCTGCAGTTAATAAAAAACGTATCACTACGTCAGCGACTGCGAATGTGTTAAAAACGTGTTTCCTTAAAGCAAAATCTTCGGGATTATCTCTAATGCAGTGCAAACATAAATTATGATGTTCGTGTGTATTTTTCGGTGTATTCTTCTTTTTTGTGCAATCCATGCACTTTTGAATATTGCGCGAATAAACAAACAATTTTCAGATGATTTACTGCGTTTGTAAGAAAATATGATTATGCATTCAGTTTTCTATAAAACGGAATCTTTACTTCTTTAAAAATACGGGGTTTTAAAAATGCTTTGAGAATAAGTTGCGTGCAAAATCGTAATACGCGTATTAAGTTTCGCAGCTTTAAAACGTTCACGATGCGAAATATCTAGAATTCACACAGCGATATCAAAGGACTTCCAAGAGTGCGCGTGAAAATGATAAATACTGTTCGGTATGTGTTCGCAATCGTGCCGGAAACGTAATGCATTCCGAAACATCCGTCCAACGGAACATTGTACGACAATACCGCAAGTCTCCTCTCTCGCGCGCGGAGGCTCGATGCATATCTCTTGTTTACAAAACGTGAAGTGTTATACCCATGACTTGCCCTGTATCGGCTAGATGATTAATACCGAGTATTGTTGTTGGGCTGCAAAGAACTTTCCTGGTAGTTCGATAGCTTTACGCCGAAGAATATTATTGATTTCTTATCCGCGACATGAATACGCAATAGAGCTCTCTTGAAATTAGCGACAAATCGGACAGGAATGCATTGCACACTAAAATATACGATGAAATATAATGTTAAAACTCTTTTCGATATGTACAAACTCGTGATGTTCTACTCTTATTTACAAACACATACTCTTGTATATATTTCTACCTAACGGTAGAAATCTTTGCTGTTACCAGTAGTGCGTATCTAATCAATCTAACTGTTCCGCTGAAACAAGTAATAAGTTTTTATAAAACTACTAAAATATTATAAAAATTTTTGAAAGATTATTTTCGTAGTTTCAAAAGTAATTAAAACTTATAACAAAATTCATATCTTTCAGTACAAATCCATATCTCTATGAGATAAAGTTATTTTTAAATAAATCTTTAATGTAATTACAGTTATAAAAAATTGATAAGAAATATTAAACTTTAATTTCTCAATAGCACAATAAGTATGAATAAATAAAAAAAACTATAAAAAAAATTGTTATCACTACATATTTAACTTTTCTTACATAAGAACCCGCTTAGTGATGGAAGAGAAAACTGACAACCTATGCAACATCCGACTCCGTAATGTGCGTAGGAAACTTTTTCAAGATGACGATGACAATGACGAGCAACAGAAACGCAAGGACATTAATAACCGTTTGTCGGAAGAGATGCAAATGCAATTGGAGCAGGTGAGAAGCAAACGATTTTTCTTTAATGAATTAAATTTGAGCAATTGTTAAAATCATTTTTTGTCATGATTACTTTTCGTCATGATTACATAATTATATCTCGATAAAATAATTCTACGCGAAATATTGCAGAAATTAGACACCGATTGAAATAATTTAAAACTGAAATGTTTTGATGAATAGAGCACGAAGAAGTGGAACTTCGACTTCGTACGCGGAGAGCCGCAGCCTGGTCGTTACGAATGGGTAAAAGTTAACGAAGAAGGAAATGAAATTTCTGAATCCAAGGAGACAAATGGGAGGATAAATACGCAAGAAAAATACGCGAAGGAAACAGAAAACAAGGCGGAAGATTCATTTGACAAATCAAATGAAAAAATCAAATGAAAAAATGAAAGCGGCAAAAGAATCAAATTGTGATATTATTTGATAATAGATAATAACCAAGTAATTTTTAGTAATGATATCATAGTTTTTCGAGCATAAAAAAGACTAGGTAAATTTTTAATTGTGTAATATGTAAATCATTTTTCATGAATGATGGAAACTATTTGTAAATTCCTTTTAAAAAATTTAAAACAATTAGATTTTTATACAAGTAGGGAGAGCAGTGAGCTTAAAGTTTTATAAGCAAATGTAATTAATTGTGTTTACAAAATGACAATTTATAAACCGGAACTTATAAATTGGCGGTTCATTGATTTATTTAGACTCGTAAGTTTCTAGTCGAAAGAGGCACGATGTCAAACATGTCTTCAAGAAACCAAAGCTAAATTTTTAATTTTAATTATCGTAACTTATTGAGACTACTCTCGGGGAGTTTGCCTAAAGAGTACGTCTCCTGGCTGGCAGATAAGGGAATGCTTCCCAGATATGGGTGGTAGGAGGAAAATCAAATACCTCTCGCGAACCAACAGGCACATCGACAGCAACCAACTCAGAGTGAGCAGCTGTCAACAGCGTCGGTATCCACAATGGGCGGGCGGTTGAAAACTCGCCAACACGCGTTTTAATATTATAGCTATATTACACTTATATTACCCTTTATGATATCAAATTTTAAAAGCAAATTACTCCAGGAGTAATTTGCGTAGAATTTTAGAATCTCACACTTTGTGTGTTGTGTTAGTCTGTCCCACAGATTCTCTGGGAGGGGACAAAAGAATCAAATTGTGATATAGAATTGCAAAAATGAAATGGAGATGGGCAGAACATAATGCAAGAGTCGAGGACGACCGATGGACCAAGAAAATCCTTGAATGGAGATCAAGAGCCGACAAACGAAGTCAAGAAAAACCTCCTACGCGATGGACTAACAATCTTGAAAGAATATCGATAAATTGGGTGGCAACTGCTCAGGACAAGAGAAACTGGAAATGTGTGGAGGAGTCCAACAATGGACTCAAATGGTTGGACGATAATGATGATAATTGATGATTATTGAAAAATATGGAAATAAGTGATTTGAATCGTGCATGATTTGATGTCTAATTAATCTTATCTATATTAGTTTTACACATGTTTTTCAACAAGACATGTGTGACATTATTTAAATTAATATTCATTGAAGACGAATGTGCAATACACATTATTATACTCAATCGATATTTTTAGTACTTCGAAGTACATAATAATTGCGCAACTTAGAAGAGAGAGAGAGACAAATCTGTATAAAAATATACATAATATATTTCTGTAAAATTATAAGATAATTGAGTATTTTAATATATCCACATTTCCTTTTCCCTTTCTTTCTCACTTCAATGAAGAATAATGAAGAAAAGAGAATTGTTACACGCGCTTGGCATTACGATGCTCGTGTTTACTGCAACTGATTATACGTAAGTTATACGTATAATCAACGTGACCTAATTTACATTACTTCAAGATGAGACATCTGCCACACGACGAGTAAGCATTCTGTAGCATTTGTCGCAAGACATCTGTAGGATCGCAGAGAAGGAAAGTCGGTAGTCTTGAATAGAATAAACATATTTTTCCGATATTCGGAACGCAATTCGCGAAAATCTTGTCTATCGTAGATTAAATGTTACAGTATTTTATATAATTGCAAATCATCTTTAATTATTGCCTGTATTTCCTTCGTGGAACATTCGCTGTACGAGCTAATACCACGAGTATCACAATTTCGTCGAAATAATCCGGAGTACTTGCCGTGAGAAGGCGCGAAAGAGCGCGTTGCACCTGGCATCGTTTCTTTAAAGATCGTTTTTTCTCCGTGCTGCTCCGCCATGGAAGCTGGCCACGACGGTACCAGCCAGAAATTGCACTTCCGTTCCGCGAATTCCCACGGAAGTGGGCACAATCGCGACGACGACAAAGGATATTGCCGCACAACGTATACCACACACATTATTCTGACCAAGCATTGAGAATCCTTCCGATAAAGAACCTTTCGCGAACGGATTACAATCACAGGTGCTCGAAGTAAGAAATTTTCGAAAGTTTATACATGTTTCGCATTATGAGTATTTCCACGCAGTCGTAAAAACGTCGGATATCGGACGTTTCCGCGAACGTCAATCAAAGTTGACTGAAGTTTAACCGATTTCTAAATAGTTTTAACGTTCCGTCCTGACGTATGTAAACTGGCCGATTTATCACTGCTTGGCGTGAAATATTCATGCCGCCAGACACCGATGTGTCTCGGAGGAAAGTAGGCTTCTCGCATCTGCGGAACAGTGCACTCGTTCTCAACCTCGATCTCGATCCACCACCTTGAGCTCGATAAAAGTGATTTATCGCGGTCGCAGCTTTGTCCCCGTTGTTGCTAGCACGCGTTGAGATAACGCGGCGGCGGCTTCAGGTAAGAGCCCGGCTATGATAGCGAAATGATGGAACAGGTGACTCTTTCGGTGGTAAACACGCGATGCAGATGCGGCCATGCGCCTTCCGGTCGCGCGCCTCGTCTGCGAATAAACACCAGCTTCCTTTGAAAATAATCTGGCCGATTTACGAACACACATACGCGATACGTTATCCATAAGGAGAGAAATGTTCGTTTTTTTTAATCGTCAGCAATCATCTGTGCAATGACACATACACGTGGATAAATAACGCTTTGTCGATAGCCACATCCGCAATAACGCAATGGTAGAACTTTAAATAATATTTCGTCAACAATTGTATCCGAAACTGTCGAATATCAAAAAGGAAACGTAACAAGAAAGTCGGTCATTCAATTAATTATTCCATTCCGCATCGCGTAGTTACAACATAAATCTCTTCGATTATTTACCAAATTCGTTGAGGAACCTGTCGACGTTATCTGGCAACAAATATCGCAGGAAGTAGATAGTAGAGCTTTCGCTTTATTGTGGGTTACAAAGCGCGACCTGTGCAACCAGACACCTCGGTGAAATGCACTGCTGCGGTGGACAATGAATGAGAGACGGTGGTCTCTCTGCGAAACGCAGAAAGAATTGTTTTACGCGAACCCGTCTCCCCTCATTGAAATGCATCCGGTATCACCCCTCACCACTTCCTGGATGCTGCGTGGGATTTTGTTTCCCCGGAGCACCGGCGTGCTGCACCGACGCCGGGTTTCCTCTCTCGCCTCTCTCTCACTTAGAATTAAAGACAATTTTAATTAAAGACAATCTATTATGTAAAAAAATTATTTTTATATTATTATTATTATATTATTATGACTTCTATCTATAATCTGTTGCATGTATATACTAGTTTGATATAGTCTCTTCTTTTTTGCGATGCTCCTACTAGTTTATTCTAAGTGTCAATTTTAATCTTCATCTATTTATTGGTTTTATCTTTCGGACTTCTAATCGCGCATTGTAAACGTCCTATTAATTTGACCATTATTCGATATTAAATCATTTATTTATTTTAACATTCTTTTTCTCGCTCGTTTCTTGGCCTTCTTACCTTGCTTTGCACACACGAGTTTGACATTTATTTACTTAACTTTTATACTGTTCTTTAGCTAGATAAAACGCAAGATTATTTTACGCAATATAGATTCTTGGAAATAATACGTATGATGATTCGCTGGGCACTTTTCGCTACATTTAATCGAGCTAAAATACCGTGTGGGGAAAAGATAGCGTCCTCGGCTCACGTTTGAATATTCGAAATACTCGCGCCACATTATGGCGGCGTGCGACCAAGCCGACGCACACGCACACATACACGTACGCACGCATACACACCAGCAAGATTGAACGCCGCGTGGCAAACTCTCTCTCCAATTGGACTCCGGGATCGTTTATCTACGCTTCGCTCGCCGTGAGTTGCACCGTCGAGCGTCGGCGAGCGCGCGGAGCTATTTCCCGTAGGTGTCCCCTCGCGTGCCGCGCGCGAGACGAGCACAACGGAGTAAATTGACAATTATCAATGAAAAGTCTCGATTCGTCCCGTTGATTTTATGTCATCGCACTCGCCACTGTGACGTGCGCACGATCGTTATGAAGCGCTGTAGTTTCGTGCACAGAATCGAACGGAGTGTCGCGTCGAAAGATCGAGAGACGACAGAGCACCTTTGCGCAAAATTTTATGAATTAAAACTTTCAAATTTCTTCTTCTAACTTAATTCCCGCGATTCCCACTTCTCTGGAAAATCATTTAATACATTCACTATTGGGAGTATTAAATTTTTAAATGATCAAGCTACATTTTGGACCGCTAGCAATTTAAAATGTGAATTATTAAATCGAGACTGATTTTGGCGGCGAATATGCTAATAATAACATCGGCACATTTAACCCTCAGTACCCACACTTCAAAAAAGTATCTACACCTACTCGGGTATTCCTAACCCGGCGGTTTCTTTTGCTTGTATCTCGGGTTGTAATGCATCGATTTTAATTAATTTTTTTTTAATCGATAGTTTAAAGACTGAGAAAAAAGAATATTCTCTCTCGGGTGAGAAAGTTGAAAAAGTCGTAGCACAAAAGATATTTTGCAATAAGTAAAAAGCATCGACATATAGAATGGACTGCGCGTTGCGATAGACAAACGCGCACACCCGAGTCGAGTATTTGATCCCGGAATGAGTCTCAATAATTCCATTCTGTCTTCATTTGGACCTCGGAGTCGGATTAAAACTCAGATTTGAGGTTCAAATGAGGTACAAATTTTTACAGCCTGCAGGCTGTAGAAAGAGAGGTACTACATATGAGGACTATGTTTGTCTCTTTTGCTATCGTCTCATTGGTGATTTTTTACTGCGAGAATTTTGGAGGGGACAAAATCACCAATGAGATGATAGCAAAAGAGACAAACATAGTCCTCATATGCAGTACCTCTCGTTCTACAGCCTGTGCGCATTTGTCTATCGCAACGCGCAGTCCATTCTATATGTCGATGGTAAAAAGGGATCGGAAAAAATGCCGCAATTTTGAACATCAGCCCGGGTTACAATAACCCAGTGCGGGTACTAAAGGTTAACATTACGTAAATATAATGACGTATCAAATTGATACGCGCCTTATAATATATCTTCTCGATAAATCTGGAGCGGGAACCTTTCTCGCATACTCCCCGCCGCGTCGAAGAGGGATTTAACAAATTACGATAACGTCTCGTTTCTTTACGGTAGCCTCAATGTAACCTTCGGACGGCGGGTGGCGAGTCTATCACGTTGTATTAAACGTCGGCGATAATCCGAGTGGTATGCAAATAAGTTCACCGTGCGTAACGCGTCGCGTCGTGCAAACATGAAAATCCGCCAAATATACGCACGCGATAAGATTGCGTCGCGTTGTTTTGGAGACTGGACCTATTTATTTCTCGCTCCCCGCCGTATCCCTCCTCCTCAGAAAGGGGGACGCGCCGCTCTCTTTTCGCCGCCGCTATCCGGGAGCGCGGGTGCGTGAAGGACAATTAAAGCGACGAATTAAGGCCACAATTAAATTAATTTGACACGTCCGACGACGTTTTCGATCCCGATCCTGTGCGTGGCCCTATTAATCACATCGCGGAGCGAGAGGCGTGAATGAAAGGCGCGGGAGAGAGAACACGGACGATGTCTCTGTTGTAAAATATTCCCATACAGCACAGAAATTGCAGCAACACTTCGGCAATATTGCAATGTTGCTGCAATGTTACTGTAATGTTGCTGCAATTTCTGTGCTGTACGGGTTAAAATAGCCGAGAAATTAGCGAGATAATAGGTCTGTTCGCGTTGCCTGCACTTTTTGCACTCAGCATCTTTGCTTTCTCTCTCTCCAACGCCCGAATATATATATATATTTTTTTGGGGGGGGATTTCAAACAACGCGAACAAACCTAGTTTCACGACGAAAACAAATTTGTTTTCTCGCAGGGAAGTGGTCGTTAGAGTCGGACAGTTTTTCATCGGTGCTCCTGTGATATCGTCCCTGCAAGTAATCCCATTAAGAATCCGACCCAACGAGTCTACTCTTCAAATTTCGTTCCCCTCCCCGAAGTCTGAAACCTGGAATATTGGAGCACGACCGGAGATCGCGATTGGCATTCCGCTCGGCCGTGCTCTCCCATGGGTAGGTAGGGGCCCCGATAACTGTACAATCTTTCCGCACACATTTCGCACAAGTCCGACCGTACTCGCAGTCAGGTCGAGGGGACTATACGCTGCGAATGGCGGTTATTTCGTTCCTCCGCTCGCCGCGTGATTGGCCTCACGGCGGGAGGAGGCGGGCGGGGTGGGGGGAGGGACAACCGCCGAGTCCGAAGCGCACGGCCGAGTCGCGGCGGAGAGTGCCGATCTCGCGGGAGGCTCGCTTGCCCGCAATGAAAGAAGCACGCTTCAGTCGCTAGAGAGCGCTTTTCGTGTCGACTACGTGTCTTTGCGCAACTCCGTGAGCCGCAGATCGCGCATCGGGCATCGTCGTGCACGACGTCACGTAACTGCGCAATCGTGCCCGCACGTCCTACCAGCCCCCGGTGGGCCCACGCGCGCGTGCCTTGACAGTCGCGTTTGTTTGGCGGGAAACGGACGAGGCGCGTGTTACTCCTCGTGCTTTTCATTTACGCGGGGTGTCAGAGAGGGAGAGAGAGAGAGAGAGAGATAGAGGCGACTGCGGCACCGGTGACTCCCCCACCGCGGATCGGCATATTGCTGCGGGCCGTGTGCAATAGCAGTTTTTCTATGGAATTTCCTCGCGCCGAGACCACGGACTGCGTTATCGCGTCTCGAATGTGCCCGGCAGTGCCCCGTCGTGCGTGAGTGCGAGACGCGGAAAACGAGAGAGGGAGGGAGAGAAAGAGAGAGACCTAGATAGAGAAGAAGAGGAGGCTCGAGAGAGATTGGCTCGCGTCACGGACGATCGCCACGGTGGACCACGAAATTCGCGCGGGACACGTCGTAGCACGCTCTCTCGCCGTCGCTCGGATACTCACGCGCAAGTGCGGCCGCGCGACGTTGCCGGATCGTCCCGGAGGCTACGCCGAAGGAATCGTCTTGCGTTGCGTGTTGCGAGGAGAGTGAACCGCCGGGGGATATCGATAGTGTTCGATCGTGTACTTTCGGCGTCCTCGCCGTAGGAGCTCCTCCGCGGTGACCTTGACGGACAGTCCTGTGCGGTGCAGCGGAATCGCGCGCGCGAGGCGGAGTTTGTTTTCACCGCCGCGCTATCTCTGTCTGGCACATAGTAACCGTGGGTGTCCCCCCTCCCCCGTGTTGCCAAGCGCGGCTGCTGTTTGCCGTGCACGCGTCGCCCTATGATCCACGCTTTCCCGGGCGGAGACCGAGCCGAGGATCATCATCGTTGTTGCCCACCGCGACGAGCATCACCGTCGGGGGACGTCGCCCGGCGAGCACCCGGATCCGTGCGCGAAGCGGCGCCTTGGACAACGCTCGGCGGCAGCAGCAGCGCGGCCATTATTCGAAATTCGGTGGGTCGCGCCACGGATCGCGGCGTTGCCACGTTCCCGTCCGCGGTGCGTAGCCGCGATTATTTCAACGTCCCACGGCGACGGCCGCGGCGGCGGCAGCGGGGACGCGATTCCTGGAAGGAGTCATCGTCATCCCCGCGTCACGGCCAATGCTAGAAGAAGCGATCTCGTTATCTCGTAGCGGGTGTCACAACTTCTCGATAGTGCGGTGAAAGAGTGAGAGAACAGAGAGAGAGAGAGAGAGAGACAGACAGAGACAGGGAGAAAGCAAGGACGGAGAAAAAATAGGAAGAGACAGCGTGTGCACGGTCGTTCTTATCTCTCGGGTCTTCGCGCTCGAAAGTTTTCGTGCTACTCGTTTCCGTGTTGAGCGAAAGAGAGAGAGAGAGAGAGAGAGAGAGAGAGAGCGGGAACGGCGATAGCGTGAGCGTTTGCCGTTGTGGAGCGCGGCGGCGATAGAGCGCGACGAAATATGAGCGCACGAGTGCTGAACCCGGCGATGATGACGGAAATAAGCAGGAACCTAGGCGGCGGCGGTGGCGGACGAGCGGCGCCGAGCAAGGCCGCGCTAGCCCGCGTGCGGCGGGATCTCTTCGGACCGGTGGACCACGCGGAGGCTCGGGACCTCGCCGAGAGCGAATTGCGGGCCCAATCTCTGCTCGATGCCGATCGATGGGGCTTCAACTTTCAGCTTGGCGTGCCACGATTGAACTCGCGTTACGAATGGGAGCCGTTGACCGAGCACGACGTCGTGCCCGAGCCCTACGCCCTGCGCGGCATGCCCTACCTGAGGAAACACGCGCCCGGTACGCCGCGCAAGCTGCGCTTTGACGGCGCCTCGTCGTCGACCACCGTCGTGACGTCGTCGACGGCGACGACGACGACGACGATGATGACGTCAACAGCGGCGACGTCGTTGACAGCGATGATGACAACCACGAGGATCGTCGAGCAAATGGAGACCGTCGCCACGCCGACGGCCGAGAGGACGCCGCCGCAGGAGCCCCGGGTGCCCGAGATCGGCGAAGCCACGACGCCCAATCAACTCCTGGACGCGGACACTAAGAGGAAGAGGTGCGCGATAGAGCCCACCACCCCCGTACTACCCCCTACCGCGAGAAAGCAGTCGACAATTACCGGTGAGTTGCTATTCATTCTTTTGCTACTAAATAGACCTGTTCAACTAAACAGTGGTTAGGTACTTTGACCCACCCAACATGAAACGGAAATCCACAGAGGGATTAACCCAATAATAATAAGAAGAAGAAGAAATAGACCTGTTCTTTGTCGCTGCACTGGACTGCATTAAACTTTCCATTTCACTTTCATCATACTTCAAATATGCATCTATTTCATTCTAAATGCTGCGCTTGTTCAGCTACAAAGAACAGACCTAGTAAGTTGATAACGCGCAGTAGAGTCGCTGTTTTCGATATTTCCTAGTATTTTTGACGATTGTACATGTTTTCATTCAACTTCCGACAATTTAAACGGCATGTACCCCACCACAATTCTTGGCGCCTTGATTTCGATGTTGTGAAGCGCTTGGCGGGAAAAAAGATCTAGATACCGCACGAAATAGCTGATAAAACTTAACGGCGCTCGAGGCGAATGGATCTCCGCCGCTTATATAAATGCAACCGGGCGATGTTTGTTTTCAGAATTGTTTGGTCCGCGCGCGCGTACGAAATTAACGCTGCCGTTATCAGCGACGATATTCGCTGCAGATTATCCCGATCAAGTCAAGCGTGTTCATGGCGAAACGCGGCACGTTTCGTTCAATCGCCCGGCGTATCTCGGTTTTTCACGCCTCTAATCTGCTCGTAATTCATCGCGCATATCTTCCAAAGAAGCTTCGGGTATGATAAAATTTGTTTACACCTGCATTGAGTTATGCACGATGGACGCTAATCGCCAGACGATCGAGAGAAAATGAATTGCACTGTTTTCAAGCTGGCCCTCGTCAAATATTCGGTTATCAGCTTGCTTTTATCCATCATTTGTGTTCAACAGTCTTCTCAGAATTGTGTTAAAGGAAATTAGTTCCTTTACTAATTTAGAAAGACTCGTGAATTATCTATTTTAGAAATAGCTTTGCGCAACTTTGGATCTCTAATCTTAAAACATTAACGAAGATAATAGAGTAAGAGCAGGAGAATAGAATAAGTGCAAGTTATCT
>NJRL01000966.1:7054-21792 GCA_003063815.1 Aphaenogaster rudis
TTTATCATAGCAGAAAAACGGAACGCCCTAGGTGTCTGATGTTGATAAATTCATCAATAACATACCCAAATCAATTCATCTTTCCAATATCAGACGTATTGTAATAAATTTGTCGCCTCTTTTTTTTTTTCAATAGCAGACACGGCGCCTCCCTAAGACGTACCGATCCCGAACGTTCGGAACCCCCTAGTCCAGTCCAGGGTCGTCCAATCTATCGATTTTACATGATTTTAAACGGAAAGCGATGACATATGGTTTTGGTCATTGGCTCCCGTACTATAAGAGTTTCTTTTTAAGTACTGCACGTATGTACAATTTCAGCCAAATCGGGGAGGAGAACGTCGTAACCTCCCCTTGTCAGACACACTCGCGACGCGATAACGCCTAGAGGCTCGGGTCAGGCAGGATCACGTCAAAAGCTTTTAACAAAAGTCAAATTGTAATGACAACTTTAATGCGACTGTTTACTACGAGATGTCAGACGATATTGAAGAATCTTTTTTTTTTATAATAAAGCTAGATCCCGGCAACCGAAATGACAACGACGCATCGATGCGGGGTATCGATCAGTTCAGGAACGTCGCACGAATTGGAGCCGAAATATTGCCGCTTCGAAATTGATAATTCTATATTCATTTTATGTAACGTGTATGCATGTGCTTATATGAGAGTGTCCGAATTGTCCGACCGATCTTTTTTATATGTCGTGCACGACTTTGAATTTGTTGCGTAACAGAAAGTAATCCGGATTTTTTCGTGAAAAATATGTATTATGAAAAAATGATTACCACGTTTTTTTTTTCAATTAAAATAATTGCCGTTTGAATGTATTACTTTCTGCCATCTTTCAGGCAGAAGTTGAATTCCGCGCCGATAAAAGGCCGGCTCCTTGGTCGCGAAGAATTCTTCGATCCATTTCTCGACTTTGGCCGCATTTCGACTTTGGCCTTAAGTCGGTTTGAGGCATATAACGGCCGTTTTTTTATCAATGCCGCGTCCAAACGCCTAAGTTGTCGACTGTAGACCTCAGATATGACTGTGACGTGGCGGTAAGAGTTCATAATAAATGACACCCCACCAGACACATAGGAGCACCTTGTGGCCGTGGATGTTGTATACACTGTATACACATATACAGGGTGTATTTGAAATAAGTGCAGATTTTTTGTGAGATGATAGAGGGGATATAGATGAACATTTTTTGTTAATAAATACGCGTCGCTACCCCGCTATGTGATGCCAAAGTTACGCGTAGAAGGCTTGTCTTGCAGTAATTTAAATGTAGGATAAGCAACCTCAAAGAAACAAAATAGTTACTAACAAAACTTATTATAGTACGCTGGTATCGTTATTTATCCGTGATCCGGATTACTTTCTCCTCAGCCTAATATTTTCATTCTTTGGAGTGAGATTTCACTCAAAGAAATTTAGAGAGAACGCGTCGTTTCTTCCTATAAAACTTGCATTTGATATGTATTAATGTCAATTTAGGTTGAATCAAGATTTGCATAATTTCATCGTGACCATATTGTACCTAATATGATCATTTTAGGCTTTTAAGGGTTAAACGTGATCATTCAGAAGTTGAAAGATGATCGCTTCCTCGTTGCTCGAAATTCCCGATCGCTTCTCATGTGAACACCGTTCGCGATTCCAATAAGGGACGCGTGCTGCGATTCGCATAAACGGCGCCGGCGTCTTTTTTTTGCGATACGCTGAATTACGATAGTGATATTATAATATAGTCGAGCGAAATTCACGTAAAACCACGAGGCGTCTTTATACCATTTTATAGTAACCGAAAAACTGGCCGCGAGAATCCCGCAAGTCCATTTTCCCGGGAAGGGAAATTTAAAAATTGTTCTTTGGAACATTATCAAGTATCAGACATTAACTTGTAACATGTCTGACTGTGACATGTATTTCAAGTTTCCTCAAGTCATTAAAGAATGGATCCGCTCGATTCTCGTGGCTAAATCTTCGGGTTTAATCGCGAAGATGGACCGGATATCTCCGTCGTCCTTTCTCGATCGCGTTCCGCAGCGGATCGCAACGAAGTTTCCTCTGTGAGAGAGAGAGAGCTTTTTTTATACATTAGATTTCAGACGTTACGCCAAGAAGATTTGTGAGAAAGGATATATATATATGTATATATATCTATATATTGTCTGTGATTTTTTTCGGATTGTCTGTGAGCGAAGGGAGAAAAGTTATCGCGTTTGTCGTTTCTGATCGCTTTTGTCCTTAATTTCTCATCTTCGTCTTTCTTTCCTTCCTTTCCTATACTCCTTTTCTTTCCTCGAATGTCCTTTATTTTTCGCCAAAACTTCAATGTACGCCTTCGCGATCAACGCGTCGAGTCGATCTTTCTCGCTGTCGCGATCTGTCTTTAGCTCTGAACAGTCTCAAAAATAGCGGCGATGAGAGGAAAGATCAGAACGCAACGAGAATTGAGAATGATGAATGAAAAGTAAGAAGTAATTGTCAGTAACGCGAAAAAACCTAGTGTGTACGAGAGAAAAATCAATTGATAAATTACAATCGAACGATGCTAGTCTTTATTCTGAAACGTGAACAATGTTCTTGTAATGAGAATCGGACACAGGAAACGTCTATTTATATTGTTTGTCGTTGTGCGTCAGTCGAGTATTTATCCGTCGTCATTATTCTCTTACATTTCTTTCTTCTTTATGCTAATCGTTTTCTCTGTTGCATCCTGATCTGAACCACCGAAACGAAATAAAAAGACGTACGGATGCGTGCCTGAGAAATCTCACGTTTACAGAGCGGTCGGTAAATGGCGAGAGTGTATCGGGAACGTTTCACGTACAGCGAGATCGGTGGGTTCTTCAAGTTCCTCTCGTGCCACCGTAACCGAACAGAGAGCTATGAAACGCAAATCGACAGATTCGATCTGAATAAATAAATCAAATAAATGTCGAAATTAGTGAGAATTAAATTAATTTCCTATTCAACGTCTGATTCGTCTTTCAATCTGATCTATTCGGTAAGGAATCGTTTAGATTAAAAGCGTGAGTCAAGTTTGGAAAAAAGTATTTCATCAAACATGCCCGAACAGAAGTCGACTTTTATCACGCATCTGGCGCTAAACGTGATTGTCCGATTATTCATCATTGAGTACGTTTACACGGCAACGTTAATCCGGTTTAGTAACCTGAAATGATCATGTGTCAATGAGTGACAAGTACTAGTTAGGTATAAAAGAGGAATTAATGATGAATAAATCCTTACGTGTAATCGAACATCACTTTTAAGGAGTTATAACTATGATTGTTACTAAACCGGATTAACGTTGCCGTGTAAACGTACTCATTCATGTCGAAAATCGGACGACCATCTACGGCGCCTCTTAGATGTGTTGTTAACGAAGAATGCGAATGTGAAGTATTCCGTTTCGAGATGCGATTTACACTAATTTTAGATTATGTGGAGTGCATGTATGAGAGTGCGTGTGAACGCGATGCTTCTCATCGTCACGCGTTTATCTCTTCCGCGACTATCTACGATGTATCGTGCGACGGAAAGGCGAACGAGCGAGGAAGATCGGCGAGGCGTCTCCCTCTTCATTCTGAAGAAAAGCGCAGAGCGGCGAATGTCGCGCGGGAGAAAAACGTTAGTCGGTGAACGAAAAGGCTCTCGTTTGCTCATTTCGAACGTTTCGGATTACGTAGGCTTAGGTAGTTTAAGATTTTTTATACAGACGAAGAAAAGGTGTGTGTGAGAGAGAGAGAGAGCGAGAGAGGGAGAGGAGAGCAAGCGGCCTGGCTCCGCTACCACGTGATTGTCCAATTCGTCGTCCGTCGTCGTCTCGTTTCATTCTCCTCCGGTTCCTCGGATGTCCTCGCGTTTTTTCCGTCGTGCCGTTCTCCTCTTCGAGGCCTTGTTCGCTTTTTATTATTTTATACCGTTTCGTATTTTGCGCTCTCCGAAGAGCAGGACGGCGACGACGATGACCTCTCGTACCCCAAGAAATGGGCGGTCACATACGATTTTCTGGGGTATGAGCTCTCGTGATTGTCGGACCGTTAATTTTTGCCGCAAGGCAAACGCCGTGCGTCACTGATCGAACCTTTCGTATGATGGGCAGTAGTGAGACAGTAGTGAGAACCTGTCGAGTTCTATTGGAACGAGTTGAGGCAGTTCGTGATTTTTTTTCTCGTGGGAGTTAATCTTCCGGCGCAAGAGAAAGTACGGAGGGAACGAATCGACGCCGACGGACGACTCTTTTATAGTGTTAAGGACGAGTTATACAAATATTGTGACCGACGAGTACGACTCGCGATCCTCTCGAAAATCTCCTGGTGATAATATTACATTTGTTACTTTACGTTAATAATAAATAATTATAATTAAACGATATACAATTGTTATTAAATAACAAGTAGATGTAATATATTATGTATATTATATCTGTTTATTTTTATATTTTAATGAGAAATGAATTTAGGAGACGAAAATCCTCCGATTTTCTAAATTTTACGCAGACAAAAACTTACGTAAAACGCAGCCATACATTCGAATGTAAAATTTAGTATTTTATATTTTCGAATGCACTCTAATTTAATATCTTTACGGAAGTAATGTTTTAAAAATCAGAAATGGTTTTATAACAACAAAATATGATTAGAATTAGAATTATGAAGAATTTTCATAAGATAATAAGATAATTTTTTTATCTTTTTATTTCTTTTTTTTTAGAGCTTTAATTTGAATTTGAATATCTCTATTAGTGTTTTGTTATTCTTTCTATAATTTATAATAAATTGCGGGCGTAGAGCAAATTTTGCGATGCGGAAGGCAAAATGCGAATTGATTAAAAAAGAGAATGTATCATCCAGCCATTTGTCTCGAAATCTACCATGAGTCGTACTCGTCGATTTGCTTTCCCAGTGGGAAAAGATTACATTTATACAGGTGCGCGCGGCGCACAGCATGAATTCACACGTACACAACACACTCACGGAATAGATACACATGCGAGATAAATAAACGAAGCTATATAAATAAATATATATATATATATAAATATTATATAGATGCGATACGTTGTGCGTCGAGAAATATATATGGTGCAGATATGAGAGAAAGAGAGAAAAGAGAGGAAAACGAAAAAAATATATATATATTCGAGTATATATCTATATATATTTTTACTTACTTTCAAAGCAAACCTTTAATTGATTATTTATAATATATACGTGCGTACATATACATACATATATATTATGTATACACATACATATATTATATAAATATGGTGAAGCGTCGTTAATCGCGCGTCTCCGCGAGCCTCGTCGATCGCGAGTCCCTTCGAGGAGGCTCTCGGGCGAGCGTGTCGAACAGGCATACACACGTGCGATCCCGCGATCCTGATACCCACGGGATGCGAAGTGTCGATCGATTGTGTCGAGTCAAGTCAAGTCGAGTCGAGTCGAGTCGAGTCGAGTCAAGTCAAGTCGAGAGTAAGCGTAAGATTGAAGGATCAATGCGACTCGAAGTAACACGACCGTCTCGAGATTGTGCAAATTGGCTTTTTAATATTTTTGATAGACTTAGATCGATTGTGCGCGTAATAATTTTTATCCTAAATTGCGAGCGATCGAGCTTGATGTATTTTTCTTAAATTCGCGCGAATTGCGTGCTTCGCCTTATAGAAATGTATTTGGGATAGAGGAATGCGCGATATTTTTTCATCAAATTTCATGAAATATTTACCGTGTTCTTTCTCTGACGTGTGCGCGAGGAAGTTTCGCCGAAATTCATTTCGTCTAAAATGGAGTATCATGACGCACTATTTTTTTTCACCAAAAATGAAAAATTTCTTTCTACGAACTTGTCTGGCAAAAATCTCGCGCAATATTTTCTTATCAAACTCTTGTTTCTTCATCAAATCTCTTTCACGCGATATTTCTTCATTGCTTGTGGCTTCTTGCACGTGCGAAGAAATCCTGCGGTCATTCATTTTCCAAATGGCACAAATTCACAACGAAGTTTTTTGACACGTTTATCCAGTGCTAATTCACTATTAACACTACGTAAATTAATCAAAGTCCGTTTTTTAGAAGATCATATAGTGTCGGTAAAAAATCTGAAATTGCATATTAAAAAAATGAAAGATAAGTAAAAGCAAGCTTCTATCTGAGATAAAAATTTTGCAAACGAATGAATTGCAATTCTTAAGATGATTTTCCACGTTTTGTTAACTAAATATCGAATCATGTTACTGAAACTTAATGTTGAAAATTTTTTGTAAGATAAACGTTTAGAGTCTTTTTCAATATTTTACATGAATTATAAATAAAATCCAGAGATTTTCCATCGATACTATATATTAAAATAACACTTCTTCGGACAACAGACATGTCTTCAATGAGCTTTCGGACGATCTCAAATATTTCGAGAATGAAAGTGACGCCGAGAGAAGCGTCTTAAAAGAATCTTGCCGTTCGTATCACAAAAAATCGCGTGTACGCAACTATCAATGATCATGAAAGGCGATTGGCGGATCGTAATCATAAACGCAAACAAGCCGCTATTGAACTAAAAAGATTCAGATAAGTTTCATCTTCTCGCCCTCATGGCCTCATCTCTCGTAATGGCTGTTGTTTTCGAAAAGAAGAGAAATTTGATTGATGCTTTCAGTTAAAAATTCATTTTTTAATGTTATATTTTGTGTATAAATATAAGAATTTCACATGCGGCTGTTCGGAAGCCACGCTAAGTCATTGTACCCAAACGTCAAAATCTAAATTCATTGAAACTGTAGAAATTTCAATCAATCGCAATTTGCACTAATAAACACTATGAGGAAAAGGAACTGGCTACGTCAAGAAGGGAACACATGTGTTCCCTTCTTCCAGATGTATTTCGATCGCGGAATAAGGGTGACTCAAGAGTATTTTCTTTCCACTATTTTTTTTTCTTGTGAAAGCCGGACGCGGAGGCGGCGTCGTTCTATGATATCCGAGCCGATTGCTCTTTTGTACAAAGAACGAAAAAAGAGAAGAAGACGAGAGTGAGAGAGTGGTACTTCAGTGGCGTGAATGTTTTCGGCAGGACCGGTCCGTGAAGAATGCTACATCGAGCTACGTCTCGATGGTAGCATGATGCAATAATAGTTAGGTGCAACAAAGATGTGTCTGGTGGTTAAAATTTCAAGCGGACGAAAATTTTAATGGTGATGGATTATGTATATTTCGGAGGATACCGCGGAAAAAAGCCCGTTTTGATATTAACGAGCGTTTTATCTGATCATACTTAACTATTATTGCACGTATGTGCGATGTCGACCTGAATTCGTCGGGTCGACCTTGCGTAACATCGACGCGACCTATATCGCGTCGATTTGAGGAAATTAATCGGAGTTGCGTACAATTTGAGGGAATTATCGACCATTATCGTCGGAGCGACGCGACGATACGAATATGTGCGTGAGCCTGGCCTTTTGGTACGTACCCGATGCTCGGGAACGAGTAAATAAAAGGACGCGATCGTGAGAGAATCGCGATTTAATGAAGGAAGGGCTGGCCCTAAAAACGAGCGTGTGTGAGACCACGTGGAGGAACGTCGACCAACGCGGTTTTGCGCGTTGCATTGTGATCTCCGAGAATTAACAGCAGTAGCGATAAAGTGAGAGAGTAATAAAAAAGAAAAAGAAAAAGAAAACGAAAAGAGAGTGAATGGAAATAAACTTTGCCTTAGCTTTTGTACAAGCAAACGAATATGAGGGATTACTGACGAGAAGGGAGAAGGAGGCAGCCGGATGGGCGCTTCACGACAGGCTGACATAATTGATTCTGACGATAAAACGGTGATGAGAATTGATGAATCTAATAAGCTGTTGTAGTGCGTGTGAGTGAGAGGGAGTGAGAGATAGCCTTGCAGCAAGAGAGAGACAGAAAAAGAGATACGATGATAATCAAATTGTGTATGAATTGTGCGTATTTGCATGCGACGGCACGATTATACAGTAATAAAATTCTCTCGCGTTGGCCCAGCGCCGATACGGGAGCATTTTTTCACAGAGGATTGATATAAAGATAAAAATTTAAAAAAAGAGAGAGAGAGAGAGAGATGCACAGCAACGTAGAGAAATTGAGTTAACTGACGCGAAGCCGCTATAAATTGATGTAATCATTGTAGATCTAACGATTGTAACCGCAAAATGAGCACTAATCGAACGATTTGATATAATTAATTAATTATACACTCTCACTATACAATTAGCGATACATAATTAACATAATGTAATTAATTGATTATATAAAATCGCTCTCATCGATATTCGTCTCCTCATAATCATCCGGCCGGATGATCTCGCGGGACCGATCGATCGTAACGTGCGAATGGGAAATGGGCGTTTGCTGCAAGGCGATAATAATCGATCATTAATCAATGCGGATGCCGGTGCGAAGGAGGATCATACCGGGTGCGAAAGTTGTAAGGGAGCACGGAGACGTGGGCGTAAAAAAAGCAAAAGTTGTCGACATAATATTACATTATTAACGAATGTATGCTGTCTCACTGTGATAAAAACTTTTGTTTTTGCATGTAAAAATATATACTACTATTATATTGCCATAAGCGCGCGCGCATGCAAGAGAGAGAGAGAGAGAGAGAGAGAGAGAGAGAGAGAGAGAGAGTGTGTGTGTGTTTGAGAGAGAGAGAGAGTGTGTATGTTACATTTTAAAGTAGTACGCGCATATGGATATACATATATCGATGCATATGTACGATCACGAATCGATCTGGATATCTGTATATCTGATACGCGTACGCACACATATACACATATATACGTACATATATACATATACATACACATACACATACACACATGAATGTACAGAGACACAAGTATATTGTGATCGAGCGTGCACACGTAGACAGATGCATGCGATTACGGAGAATGCGAACCTTTTATTATTCCGCACGCCATGTATTCATACGCTGATGAAGGACAAATTATTATCGTAATTACCACTAATATAGTATCGAACACCGTAGGATACCGTTCGCCGATCAGTGCAGCCGAGATTTCGCTCATTCTCGATCCTCGCGGAATTCGGCACACTCGGACAATCCTTTTGTATCTTTTATCACTCACACACACTTACCCGTTCATACAATCACACATACACACACGTACATTGATCCGCGAAGAGGTTTTGCGGTTTTAGCTTCGTTAGCAATAATTCGATTGTCGTGACGCTGTTGGTATCTTTCGGAAATTCATCATTTTTCACGTGCTTTTTTTCACGGAATATGCGATCAATCAGGATTAATCGAAGAGACCGAGCTTACAAATTGTTCTCTCGTCCTAGGAAACGTCCATTCTTGCGATTACCTCGACTGTCAATTTTCACATTTTGTCCAGGATCTCGTAGTCAGACGATTCGTCCAGCCTCGCATCAAGATTTACGATTAAGGGAGACAAATAAATCGTGTGTATAGCGCTTTCTCGCGAAGCGGTCTTTCTCAACGAAAGTGAGACGAGCAGCGCGATCGTTAGCTTCGTCTCTTCGATTACCACCGCGAGATTAATTTTATCGGGAATCGTGGATCATTGATGTGTCGTGCTACGCAGAAATGTACGGAAGAACGTAAGTGACGGGAAATCTCTACGATTAAATTATATACACTCCTTCTTTACTTATTTAACACCTTTAAGAAGCTGAGGGAAACCATTTTCAGTATATTCTAAAGAAATGAAAATATAAAAATTATACATACCTATTACAGTTGTTTAATTATTTTGCAAATTAGGAAAATCGATGAATCGAAGATTTTTAATAGACGATTTGGGAAAAGAGAAACGCGAGAGCAATCTCTAATTTCGAATATCGGTTATTCCTATTTTGTGAAATAAGTGAAGAGGAAGTGTATAATTGAGCGAAATTTGATTTGCGAACTCGAGATCTCGAATGGATCCTCGATCGCGATCGAAAGGAGCGCGCGAAGCTGATAACTGGTGAGATTGCCCTTTGGGCGCGTGATGGTGTAATGAACGTTTACTCGCTTTTTTGCGCAACGGTCATCTTCATACTGTATCATTTATTTGCTAGGACTACCATGTAAAATCATTTATATTTGCATATGATTAATATGTTTTACTTGTAAGCTCGTGGTGTCGCTTTATTATCCTTTTGAAAGCCATACTGTCACCCGTCAACTTTCCCTTCAATTTCATCTTCGATTTTACTACTAAGGAAAGTCATACTGCGGCATATAAATGAAATATCGTTTGATATATAGTAATACATAAAAAAAAAGAAGCTAAATGTTGATCACTCTTTCGACGTAATTATAAATGCAGCAGCAGTATTTAAAAAAATATATATACAGATTCCATTTTCTCTCTCCGGTAACGGATCACACTCGTGAGTTTTCTCGAGTTGATCCTCGGGCTCCGCGAACGAGTTTCTCTCGGGGGATTAAACATGATTCACTGCTCGAAAGAGAACGAGCCGGGCACCGTACCGAGTACGCCGCGCGTATAATCAATAAATGCGAATTCTTTCGTCCGGTTCGATCTATCGGGCGGTACACACTTGACGAGCGCTACAGCGCTCCCGGCGACTTGCGCTAATGCCAGAGGCAGCCGAGCATAGAGCCGCTTTGAAAGTGAGATTAATCGTGCGAGACCTATCCTTACGTTGTGAGTCATAAGGATCTCGCAATTATAACGTCATAATTGAATTACAAGGAAGGCGCCCGCGAGGGCGCACCCGGCCACGCGTACCTATGTACGCCGAAAGCGTGATTTATCATTCATTCCGGCTCCGGAGCCGGTTCCGGGACGCTCCGCTCCTTTGTCAAATAGAATTCTATCGGAGAGATCAGATAAACGCAACATAAACATTTTATTTTTTCAAGCAACGAACTGCTCGGTTCGTTGCTTGAATCGACTAGGTTACCCTTATCAAAGATTAAATTTGCAACTCAATAATCAAGACGTTGTAATTAGGAAGTGGCAACAAATGGTAGCTCATAAATAATAAATGATTCGAATAAAATATTGTTAAAAATTAAAAGAACAATTCCTTGATACAGTACATTAAAAATCACGAAATAAAAGAAGGCTGATGAGCCAAGCAGGTTTGTTAATACACATATATTACCATTAAACGATATGGATTGATAACAAATACATACGTTTCGACCTATATACCTTAAATGTGGTCATCCTCAGTGCGCAGATAGAATTAAAATAACAATATAAATAAATAAACACCTTAAGGATGTATTGGATCTATCTTCAAAATAGTACAAAGTCGATAAAAATTTGTGAAATTGTTTTTTTCTTCCTGATGGGCTGCAAAATTTTTTTAATGAATCCACTAAACGGTTGCTGAGTTATAATGATTTTAATTTTTACATTCTCTCTTTCTTTCTTATGGAAAGAGACGATCTTGACGGATAAAACAGCTGAAAAAATGTTAAAGAAATAGTACTATTGTTTTCAATTTTTTTGTACATCTAGTATACGGATAGATGAAAATATCTGCCAAGTTTCAATTGTTTTCACTACACCGTTTTAAAGAAATAAATTATAACTTGAGAAAATTAGCATTTTCACTGTCAAAAGTTTAAGCTCATAAATGAAAAAAACTGCAAATAATGCTGGAAATACCTTTCTAGGAGTAAAAATAAGACTCCAACTATCGTTCGAGTTCCTTACATCTAGATTTATTATGCGCAAGGCGTAGATATTCAAGTATTTCAAATTTCATGCACTTTTGTCTAAGATTGTACCTCCTTATACATAAATAAGATACGAACGCAGATTTAAAATTGTCGCACGCATACAGTGAACGATGAATATCGTCAAATTTTGTTCAAATATAAAAATTACGATGGTTGCACATTATATTGTTAATCTTAAAATACATGATTAAAAAAATAGAAGGAATACTTCTGTATACTAATTTATAATTTATAAATTTTATAAATAGATTTTTTAACAATTATATATTGCCGCGCATATGTATTATATTGTTACTTATCCTGTTGTATATGCACTGAGCAATTTTTTGCAATATCTCATTGTCGATTTTAATTATCACATCCTCGTATCGTGCATCGATAAATGTCTTGTAAAAATATTGATTGACGTAATTTTGCGCGTGAGCAGCGAAAGCGTTAGTTTCTAATACGCGCGAATTATTC
This sequence comes from Aphaenogaster rudis, assembly GCA_003063815.1. NCBI lineage: Eukaryota > Metazoa > Arthropoda > Insecta > Hymenoptera > Formicidae > Aphaenogaster > Aphaenogaster rudis. The sequence goes on from NJRL01000966.1 coordinate 19,244, forward strand.
GCACGAATTGCTTCTCGGACGGAAGATGTGAATCAAATTCTTAGGATCGTAAAGTGTTCCTGATGGCAGTATTATTTTTTCTTTTAATGTACGTTACGCAACCGCGAGGAATTAAACGGAGCCAACTCGCGCGCAGGCGGCGCAGGTCATTATGGCGAGACGGATTTACCGTGCAGATTCTAACAGGCGAGATGAGTGCGGACGCCACAAGATGCGAAGGCACCTCAGCAATTTGCCAATTATGACGGAGCGAAAGGTGACATTAAAGATGACTTTAATTGAGCCTCGAATGTCGGTGCCGAGTGATTCCCCTGGCTCAACATCGAAACGTCGTTCATTCTCGCGCAATTGTATATGAGCGATTACACAATCCGCCCGGAAATACTTGATTGGCGCTTAATTATATTGGCATTGTTACCGCCGGTGGTAATATAACGGTCGGAGATGTCGCGAAAAATTCTAAATTGATTTTCCGGAAATGTAAGGTGTCCCGCTCGCGTACGCTCGTAAAGTCGCGTCGTTACGATGCGGTTATCTCGAGCAGAGAGTGGTCCGACAAACAATATATTTCTTCTCGCGGCGCAGCGACGTTAATCGCTTTTGTGCAGGTAGCGACAAAACACTCGCGATCCTCTGAGGAAGCCGCCCGCGCCGCTCCAACTCATCGTCTAATAATGCGTCATTATCGCGCCGCGAAGAAATACAATCGTGGAATCGATAGCTTCATTGGCGTGAGTATTCTGTCGCGACGTCAATTCGCGGATGAGCGACGATGAATAATTATTACTCATATCGGATTGCGATTCAAGTTTCTTTCCTATGCTTGCGTTTCCCGCGATTGCGTCTCGTCAATTCGATGAAGGAAGTGAATTAAACGTATACTGATATGTTGCCTCAAACTATGAAATTATGAGCGTAACTACTGCGGCTTCGAGACCGTGATAATATCTATACACGAGGTATGATAAAAAAATACTCGGATTGGATTTGTAATTCTTATTAATATACATTAATAAGACTCTTGTTGATGTACATATTAGATATTCGACTTTTTGTGAAGACGTATTTTCTATTTATCTATATATATTCTAAAACTATTATAATTTCCATATACGTTATATGCATTTAATTAAATAGTTTCAAATGTAAATTTTTATGTTCGGAAGCGGCTCTTCAAAAAAAATCGCGACAGATGCTTATCGATTTAAAGGAGAAAAACGCAGATGTTTTACCTTTTCCTGATGTAACCATAGGAGACTTTATGGTGATATATTAAATTTTATGAGCTTTTTTTTATCGTTTGCGGAAACCTTCACATCTAGGTAATTATTGTCCTTTAACTCAATAACGTCTATTTTTTTGCGATTTTTTTAAAGAAACATTTTTAAATTTTTAAATTATATGAATTATATAAATTCATATAATTATATATATTAAATTACAAATTACATATTAATTTGTAATTTAATATTTCTGTTATGATCTTCAGTCAGATTTATCGTGAAATCTATACCTACTAATATATAAAATTGTAAATGGTGTATGTTTGAACGTTATTAACTTAAAAACTACTGGACCGATTTGGATGAAATTTGCACCAACATGTTCCTTGTAATCTCAGGAGTGCTATAGGATATATTTCATTACGCTGTGATACGAGAGAGCTGAGTAATAAAACAAATCCGATTTTTATGAAACAGGAGCCCAAATTTTCCAAATTTTACAGGGATTGTGACGATGGGTATTATTTTTTGCTTAAAATTTAGGGCAAAACCAGTAATTTTTGGTTAATAATTACAGTTATCTAAGCATTTCCTAATTAATTCTGTATTTGATTGCCATCTAAAAAGTGAATAGAGAAGTTGCTGGTTTCACATATATATTAACAATGACACATATTCCTAATTAATTCTGTATTTGATTTGAAAAAAATAAGAAATTTGAGGATAGCAAAAAAAAGAAAATTGAGGAAGCAAAAGCGTAAAGAAAATGAGGAGGAAGAGGAAGAAAAAAAAAAGAAATTTGAAAAATAAAATTTAAAAAGTATGGTAAAAATGTATGTTTTTACAAAATATATATATATATAAATTAAAAAACAAAAATATAGAGTTATATAATACAAATGAGATCCAAAAATAAGAAGCCCGGGCAACGCCGGATAAATTAAGCTAGTCTCTTATAAATAAAGAGCGTATACGGAATGAGGGTCAGAATCGAACTCGGGATCCACCGATTATAAATCGACCGCTCTCACGTGGAGCCACTCATCATCCCGCTCTTACACGGAGCTATTGTCTGCTTTCAAGTACAGGTATCCCTCTACTTACAACGAGGTTACGTTTCGAGACTTCGATCGTAAGTCGAATTGATCGTAAGTCGAATAAGTGTTAAATCTGTCAAACTGCCGCTATGTAGGGGAAGGCGGGGCATAATGGGACCACGGGGTATAATGGGATATGGTCGATATATATCTTTATAGAGATGCTGCCATGTAATGAAATGTATGGAAATTATTACTCTTAGATGTCCCTACCCGCGTGCTGTTATCA